>JASGAT010396762.1:4055-18721 GCA_030220025.1 Chelon auratus
GTATTTAGAACATACTGTATTTTACTATTTGTAATTACACAGCCAGAACAGAGCACACTTTTTGTATCAATATCAGGCTCAAACTTCAGTCGGCATCTTGGAGTATTTGATGTCAGTAAGGCACAGCAATGCATGTACGCATAGTGAAAAGCTTTAGTCAATAAAACACCACAAAGCAGGACTGCCAAAGCACAGTGTTTTTAATAGTTACTTTATGTAAGATAAATATTCTTATACACTCATGATATTAGATATATAGCTTGACGTTTCTTACAACCCCTGGCTCTCGATGCTGCTGCATGGATGTCAAATCCAATTATGTCGCAGCTGATTGCAGGGCATTTGAGAAATGTGCTGTGAAATTTAAGGGTTCAAGGGATTAATATCACGCAGTTTTATATTGCATGCGACTGTTTATGCCTTTAGTATAGAAAATCACCATCCCACTGTTATCATCAAGTTATACTAATTTAATGTACAGCAACGTGAGGCAGAAATACATAGAAATAAAGCCATAAAACTCGCAGAATACATGATGATTCTCTGCTTGCGCCACTCCTTTACATTAGTCATTTCAATGGGGAACTCTTCTGACAGCTGTGCTGATGAGTTGTAACGATGATGGATACATATATCTGTCTTTAGGTCTGCTCTTACTGTGTGGCCTCATCTCACCAGATGGAGATGGATAGATTTGAGGTTGTTGATGATGAGTATTTTCTTAAAAGCAACTGATCTTATGAACAGGGGATGGGATTACAGATAATATCAAATAGGGGTAGCTGAAAACAAGCCTCTGCTGCATAAAGGGTGACCTCCAGTGCAAAAAGCAAAATACATTCTCACATCAGTTTCTATATAAGACCTAATGTGCAGGGTGGAGATGGTATGAATTTCTAATATTTGCCTGAAACTATCTGCAGTGCTGATAAACGCTAAGACATGTCAAAAACAATCAAGTGGAAGGGAAAAGCTTGCAAAAAAAAGCTTTGACATTATAGAGAGGAGACAGAATTTCTATTACAGGTAGCAGAAAAAGATTATTTTTCTGTTCTGTGCCCTGAGAAAGTGGGGTGCTAGCTGACGTAAAGAGGAGTAAATTGAGCGAAAGTGGATGACGCTGTTTGTACCTTTGTCCTGCTAGTGATAGCACCCTTTAACACATACAAATAAACCAGATTTTAAGACAGATTTGCAAGACAATATATATATTAGCAGAATACACCTGCACCTTGGCAATGGAAAATATCCTGTTCAAACATTTTACCTATTACCCTCCGTATGGAAATGGAAATCATTCAGCCTCTATCAAAGGTGTTTAAGAAGCACTAAACCTTGTTAACCAACACATTCCTGCAACAGCAAATACATTCAGAGATGAAAGTCTGGCCGCTTGAATGACATGGTTTTTAAATCATATCATGATATAATACAAAAATGAAATGTTTTATGTGCACAATACACTATATCCACGCTACAGGACCTGGTACAGCACAATGTGTAGCATTATGTTTAGGCTTTCAGACCACTCAGTTACTGTCTGGAGAAAGGTCCTGGCATTCCCAAATATTAAAAATAGTATTTAAAACAACTAGAGTTGCTTGCATTTTTTGAAGACATCTTTAAGAGAAAAAATAAATACACAGGTAAATTTGTATCCCTTTAGGCTAACATTAACAGGGATATGTTGTTAGATATTAGAACCATCAATGAAAATCTCACCTCCAGTTCTCATTGACAAATACACACCTCATGCTAATTAAGTCAATACAACCAATTTCTCATCCATGGCTAACACAGAGAGACAGACCATTCACACACTCCACACAGACAGGCCCCAGTTGGCCTGGATTCTAATCCGGAACCTTCTTGCTGTGAGGCATCACTGCTATATATTGTAGTCTATACTCTGTATCTGTGTATCTGAAAGTTGAGAGACACAAAGACAAAACATACCACGATGCCCCATAGTGCCCTTGCCAGATGGGTTCTTATAATCATGGTTAGGCTGATCAGTACCAGGTAAATTTCCCTGTACTTTGCAGTATGGTAGGCTAGATGATAGAGGATGAGAGGATTAATAAAAGGAGTTGAAGGGAAGGGATGAAAGATGTTGAAGGGAAGAAGCGGGTGGAACACGTAGATGGATGATGGTAGAAGAATCTGGGAAGACTCAGGGTCGGGTCGCATCTCAGGAAGCTTTGGCTACTTGTCCCACAGGTTACTTTAATGAAAGAAACCAGGGGAACCAAGAACCAAGCGCTAAAAAAGAGAATAACTGAGGGACTAGACTGTATACACTTGTTGGTGTTTATGCAATTACTCTATTTGCCAGAAGGGGGAGAAAAAAAATTTAAGCTCCTTCTTTAAAAGGTTTTTAGTTGTTTTTATTTTTAAGACACTGTAGGAGCGAGTGGCCCTGTTCCAAGATGGCCGCACTGTAGGCGCGCCACTCCAGAAGGCGGCAGCGCTCACTGAGGTGTCTATGACTGGAAAGGATTAGAGAAGGAAAGTAGACGATGCGCTGCCTGTGTTCTTCTTCTACTGTTTTGAACGGGCAGCCTGTTGGTTAATTTGAGCTCTGCTGCCACCTAGTGACTGGAGGCTTGTTTATCGTTCAAGCATCGATAAACACAGTAAAACTGAAAGTCCACCTGACCCCACTATTTGAGGACTACTGGTCTAATTTGAAAAAAACAAACAAATTAATGTATGGTGTGGTTTCTGTTGCTATTATTAGCTTTTTCGGAAGCTAGTTTACAATGTTATTGCTAACGTTTGCTATCGGAACACAACGTTTTGATATAGCTAGTTTATAGCTAGCTAGTGGTTGTAAAACAACTACCCAGTACCCCTCAATTTATTATTAAAAATTATCCAGATGCTCATGCAGGACACCTGTTCACTTCAGTCTAGATTAGTCTTCTGCTAGAACTTTTTGATTTTGCAAAATTATCAACGGATGAATTGTTTCATTAATGGCAAAATCATTTTTACTTTTTACTTAAGTACATTTCAGAGCCTGTACTTTTTTACCTTTACTTGAGTAAAGGAGTTGAATTAGTACTTTTACTTTTACCAGAGTATTTTTTACACAAGTATCCGTGCTTTTACTTAAGTACAGAATGTGAATACTTTTGCCAGCTCCCTTTGGTTTAAGGACGTGACTATAGTGTTCAAGCAATGGGTAAAAACTGTAATTGGCTCTTGTCTCTCATCGCAGTTTGCATTCCAAACATCGCAGAGTTTTGTCAGTCCACAATTTCCTGGTACACCGATTACACTGATGCACGCGTCAGAGCTTGGCTGACCATATACAATATATATACACTCCTGATCAAAATTTTAAGACCAGTTGAAAAACTGCAAGAAAAAAAAGCCCAAATCTTCGCAAAAATGTAGATTCAGTGTCATTTTCTCTCAGGTACCCACACTGTCATGACCTCCTGATTTTTGAAGGCAAAAAAGCTTTCTCTCTTTGAACGGATTGTTGAGCTGCATCAGCAAGGCCTCTCGCAGCGTGCCACTGCTGCTGAGGTTGGACGCAGTAAGACAGTTCATTAAGTTGTTTTGAATCCTTAAGAAAGGGTTTTATAATGTACTGTCACTGATCACAGGAAGCTGTCAAATTATCATAATCAAGTATTATATTTCTTATTTGACATTTCGACATTAAACTTTTGATTTGATTTGAAATGATTAGCAAATAAACAGATCTCCGTTGTGTCCATTATAGTTGTTTCTTAACCATTTTGTGTGCGTGTGTGTGTGCCTGTGTCAGGCTGCATCCTGCTGGGGATGGCTGCTGCCATCAAGGAGTGTCATATGGGGTGGGGGTGTCTGGTCTGGTCTAGGTGGGTGCTACATGTCTAAGTAACAACCACATGAATGCCAGGTCCAAAGGTTTCCCAGCAGAACACTGACATTGTCAAAAAATGGTCACTGTTATTTATTTCTCCTGTCAGTATTTTTAATGTTATGCCTGATCGTGTATTATATCCATATAAATATATTAAAATGTTAGAATCACATTGCATTGGTCTCATCACATCATGCAGTTTTTTTTCTTCTTATTGTCTTGAGGGGGTGATGTGGTGCCTGCCTCCCCGATTCTTTCCGGTCTCCCCCCCTCCTCTTCCACGTATTATTCGGGACCAAAGAGCTTTGCCGGTTGAGACCGAGTGCTTGTTGACGTCAGCAAACTTATCGAGCAGCAGTGGAAGCGAGCTGAGGAGGAGGAGGAGAGGGAACGACACTGCTGGATGTGGAGCTGTGGAACGCCGAGGAGGACCGTGGGCTTCTTTTCTGCCGGATTGTTCGGACTTCTTTCTTGTTCGAGTGCAAGCGTAAGTCTCCATTTCCACCTCCTGTCGCCCACAGCTGAAATTCCCTTGGTTGCTGCTTGGAGTTAGCGGTCGAGTTTCTCTGCTGCTGGGAACAATGTTGTGTGTGTGTGTGTGTGTGTGTGTGTGTGTGCGCGCGCGTTGTTGTTGCTGCACGCTTTAGCCCGTGCGATATGTGCTGTGTGCCGTCAAAACAAAGTTGACATAGTCTGAGTGTGCTGTCTAAAATCAGGTTTACGTGTCGTATTGCATTAGTCAATGCGCACTTTTATTTGTTTCCGAATTAAAGCCCTCGAACCTAATTGGAAACTTTGTTTCGCAAGTCCGTGCAAGGTGGACTCTGAGCTAAGATGTCGAGTTTGTTTATCTTCGATGGCGAAAATCTTCGACAAAATCTGCTTCCAGCTCTTCATTTTGACTCTGTCACTGACATTTGACAGTTCGCTTTCGGCGTTATTTTCTGTCGGTGTACCATACTACCTCACTGGACCGTACTGTCAACTTCGTATCCATTCTGCCACAGTTTGGTTCATATTTGCTGGGAGTGAGCCTTTTATATGGAGCATGCAGTGTCTGTGTAATTTAAGCTCATCACCTATTATTTTCTCGGAGATGAGAGGAGGGACTCGCTGTCTTCATAATCAGCGTTTAATGGCATTTACTTTTCATCACATCCTGCCCACATAGACTAACTGTTTGCAGCAAGGGAACTCAAGGTGTTACTAACTTCGAGTAAACTCTGCTGTTCATTTCAGCCTAAGTGATGGATACTTTGATGGCAGATGTAGTACTTGTGTTTTCCATTTCACAGTTCTCTATTCATCGTTGAAGAGTGACAATTGGATGTTTGTGTGGTTGTGTTACTATGATCTTGGCGACTGAGTACCTTCACAGACACAATTATGGTTGTGAAATAACGACTTTTGGTGAGTTTCAAATGTACATGTTCAGTCTCAAGTCTTCCTCATAACAGGTTGGTGAAGCTTAGGATGCAGCCACTGGCAGCAGTAATGGTATGCTATGAAAATTAGCAAATTGCTTCCCTAGCAGTCTTTCTCCTAGGGCTATAACAAGATGGCCATGATCACCTGATTTAAAGCAGAGTTAAAACAAGGTCATATAAGTTTAATGACAAAGTCTTATTCAACAGCTTCTTGGCACCCATTGCTGTCATCACCCTGTAATTTACTGTGTTGGAGGGATGTTTGCTCACCACACCGAATTAAGAGTTTGGTTAAAAGACATCAGCTGTGTGAAATTGCCTTGCGCAAACATGTCTGCTGTTACTTGCTGCAAAAACGCCATCAATTCTTGTCCATTTAATTCATCGCAGAGTCATGGATCATTGACGGGAATGCGTTGGGTTTAAGTTGCGTCAAAATCTCCTGCAAAATGACAGCAATATGCCTGTGAAGGTTGTCAGTCATCCAGGTCATGGTATAACCAAAAAGCGTTTAAAAAAAAAAAGGAAAAGGCAAGTGGACTTGTAGAGTTTTTTGAGAAGACGTTTCAACTCTTATCCGAGTAGCATCTTCAGTTCTAGGGGACTGGTGGGAAGTTTCACAACCAGAAACTGGTGTAGTTAATTTCCATTCATGGCTAGATACTATGGAGGCTTTTCTGTAAGGTAATTGAAGCTTGAACACTGTCTGCCGTAGACCACACCAACACCATAACACATAAATAAATAAATAATTACATAAAACACACTTTACAATCACAGCAATAATGTCAACACAACGGAAGTGCACATAAACACATGAGCTTATCAGTGCTGTGCAATGCAGATATGTATACCCTGTTAATCTGCACTGCCAATAGCGTTTAATAGTACTTCACAGTGTGTTGTAAGATAATATAATGTAGCCCGGAAAAAAAAAAGTATATCTCCGAAGCCTTTTTGATATATCAGCTAAAGGTCTAATAACTTTAGACAATGAAATTCACCATCAAATTGTTGTTTTGCTGCCTCCTTCTCTCTGTTATCCGTAGGTGAAGTTGTTAATTGACTGTCGCTGAGAGGACTTGGACCGTTCCTCTGCTAGCGTTAGCAGATGCCTTTTCAGATGAGTGTGCTTTGCAGTAGTCCGTTTGTTGTATGTCAGGACCATCTTACATATTCTGCATGTCACGGTAGTATGGGCTTCATCTTAAGTGAAGTATTTCCACATACTTGATGAACTGCTGCTAGCTTGCTGCAATGACCCACTGGGCTCCTTACCTGTCTTCTCGGAGGTGTTTGTATTGTTATTGTCACGTGATCTGTGACTAGTCTACTTCCTGCTTAAAGGGGCACTACTGTTTTTTACAAATTGGACTGCTATGGTTTGTCCACAACCTCAGAATGGGAAAAAATATTCAGCCATGTTGTAAAAAACTAGCACTAGCAAATTACAGGTAAACGAGCCGACCGTCGCAGGGGCAAGCACTGCTCTGAGATGACATTGTCCAGGTCAGAAGACGTCAGAAGACGGGGTCTGTAGATTGACCTACATACCCTGGATGATGTCTTCTGACCTGGACAATGTAGAGACTGCGTTGCGGTGCCCTGATCACTCTCGCTAAATGGATATACACTAATCTAATTATCTCCTGAATGAGTGCAGATGAAATATAAGTGAAATTGGTGAGTAAATGATGGTATTTTATGCTAGAAATAAGGTCCAGGTTGTAAAAAACAGTAGTTCCCCTTTAAAGCGTCATGACACAGCACTAAAGTCCACTATTCGGTACAACTCCTGTTGTGAGCATATGTGGCAGTAAATACTGATTCTGATTGTCAAAATGTACTTAGTGTAAGTATGTAGTATTGATATACATTTTGTGTTGTGTGTCTACATTTGTATAATTGAACACTCAAATTCCCACTGCTTGCTGCCAAATATAGTGTGTGCTCTGGTTAAAGCACAGAGGATTTGGTTGAAAGTTTCATTGAAACTCATTCCGCAGTAGGTAACAGCAGTGTATGATGAATGTATGATTAGACAGATTATTTCTGAACTGAAGAAACTGTCTGAATTTGATTATTATGATTCAAGGTCTCAAGTTTCTTTGCAGATTTACAAACCTTTTCCTCAACGAACCTGAGAGCTGGAAGTGGAAAGTGTAAGAGAGTTGTGGTTCCAAAGCATAGTATAACATCAGTGTGTAAAGATTTGGGGGATGTGAGGATAATATTCGCTCATGGAGAGGGTCTCAGTACATTTAATTCTGGCAGCCAGGTAGTCAAACAAAGGCTTTACATTACTTGCAGCAGAATTTCCCAAAGGAAATTGGTTAGGACAGGCGGAGAGCACAATTGGTCACCCTCTGAGCTGAATCAGACATATCCTGACATGTCTTGTCAGCACCGTAGGTACTATTTGACACTTTCAACAGCTGCCATAAATTCATGGGCTTTCCTATGTGATGCAGCACCATTAGTTCCTGAAGCTTAATAAAGCAAAACTGAAGGGTTGATTCATAAGTCAGTCCATCCAGGGATCCACTATATGTACGGTATATACATAGGTGTATGGGCATAATCGGTATCAAAAGTTTGATTTGAAATATTATAGGCTAGTCACCTCCACTGCAACTTGTTACTGAAATGGTGTGGAGAGACCTGTGTGCATAAATGTGACCCACTTGTTTTATTATTCAAGGATTTGTGTTTTACGCTTTATAATGAGCATGTTCTTTTGTTAACGTGGAAGTTTGAATCATTCACATGTTTTGCATAAGCAACACAGCTATGCTCTACACTTATCAGCCATAACATAAAGACCACTGACAAGTAAAGTGAACACTGATTATCTGGTTGTCATGGCACCTGTCAGTGGGTAGTATATATTAGGCAGCAATTAAATATTTTGTCCTCAACATTTATGTTAAAAGCGAGAAAATGGGCAAGTGGAAGATTTGAGTGACTTCGATAGAGCAAAATTGTGATAGCTAGACGACTGGGTCAAAACATCTCCAAAAGTGCACCTCTTGTGTAGCCTGACGTAGCCAGACTCAGTTCATAGCAAAATAGTCTGGTAACACTCCATTTGGTTTTCATTATGGGCCGTTTCAACTGGTACAGAGAAAAAATACTTCTGCATGTAATTGAGTCAACCTACAACCTATCTGAACAACAAAGTCTGTGACTTGAGTAATGAAGTCATTCCCAACAAATGACTTAATGGCTGTGAGAGTGAAGGCTGTACCGTGTGCTGCAATCCAACAGACAAGCTATTGTAGCTCAGATTACAGAAAAAAAGTTAATGCTGGTTCTGAAAGGAAGGTGTCAGAACACACAGTGGATTGCCTGTTTGTTTTTATGTGGCTGTGTAACTGCAGACGAGTCAAGGTGTGCCGGCAACTCTTGTCCAGTGCCTACAATGGGCATGTGAGCAACAGAACCGAACCATGGAGCAATGGAAGAAAGTGATCTTGTGAGTCACATTTTCTTTTGCATGAGATGGATTGGGGGGGTGCCTATGTGTCACTTAGCTAGGGAGCATATGTCACCAGGATGCAAGGAACAGCCAGTTGCTGTTGCCATGGTTATGTGCTCAGCAACAATGTTCATGCACCGGTACTTGTACCACTTAAATGGGCCCAGGTTTTCCAGTAGATCATTACATCAAAATGATATCATCAGTGTTATTTACTTCACAGGTTGGTGGTTTTTATTTTGTTGCTGATTGGTGTATTTGTGTTTTGTCCTTCTTGTCTTTCTGGAGAATATATTGTGCTCGTGATTACACTACTGATTGTTTACATCACATTTGAGATATGACTGCATCTTGGCACATTCTGTTGCTAAACATCTGCGCATTTCTCCTGGAATGTTGACAACAGTCATGCTTGCCACTCTGCCTCCTACCTTCAGAACATTAAGCATACGCTTCATGTATCAGTTCAGGATCACAGAGTGACTGATAACATCATTACTATCAGCCCATGCTCACGATACCTCACTGTCACCAGTAACTCTGTTACAGCAAGTTCATCTTTCCCTCCTGGAGCTGTTTACTGTCAGATAGCTGGAAAACTGAAATGACTTCAGCTTCATATGTAGTCAGAAACATCAAACAGCTTTTCATCCAGTATGACTATTCATATAACTTCTGGAATCAAACTGAGCAGGAAGATTACACTACTCCTTTTTGTCCCTGGCTCAGTTTATTTACCCTTATCATGCTTATGTCAAAAATAAATTCTTTGTATAGGCGGATATATATATAATAACTGATAACTGATTTTGTCTTGCTTAACTAAAATCTAAAATCTTAACTCTGACAAATGTCAAGGGCTTTGGTCTCACCATTCCTGTGATTGAATTAATACTTTTAGCATTTATTAAACATCACAATTAATGACAGACAAGTGAGACAGCCATGGACCCTTAAGTCTATGCATGCTGCTGCCTGTGTCCTATATGTGTGTCTTGTTTCTATTGTCCTACTTTATTTAGATGAGACTGGTATTGTTTCATTAAATTAAGACTCATTTCCAGTGTTAATGGCTCTTCTTTGGTGTTCATATGGAAAAGTATATTATATATTCAATGCTTTGATGTTTAAATATAACTCTTTTGTGTCACATGCTGCAGCATAAATAATTTTAATAGACCCACATAGTTAATCAGAAAGGTACAGTAGTGAAAGGCCTGCAGCATGCTCCATGAGGCCAACCGTAGGTGTTGGTGTGGGAACACTATCTGCAACAGTGAATGTGTACGCACTGCTGCAGCCCTTGCTCTCATATTTTCAAATGTCATTGCAATCTAACATTCTGTCATGCTGTTGCTATCTGTAGCAAGCCTGTGGAATGGCTGCTGTAGAAGAAAAGGCAGGAAAAGCAGAATTCTGTGTGCCCTGTGAAGACCTGCTGGGTCAGTCAAATCGTTTGGGTTGGCCTTTTGGGATGTTGGACAGAAGGGTATCTGTGACGTAGTCATACACTTCATTTTAGCACCATGGAGTTGACTTTGTTTACAACAAAATGGCTCTGGTTGTAGACTATCCAATTGCTTGAAGAGGTATTTTTTCCTCTTTATCAGTTGAAACACAGCCCATGATGAAATTTTCTCTTCGAAAACTGAATTTGTTAGTGCTGAACAGCATGTGGATAGTCATGTTTCATTTTTTCTGGTCTTTACAAATGTCTTGGTTCTTTATTTGAATAGCGACTAAAAGTGATTGGTTCAGAGTCGCTACAGACCAATGATCCAATCACAGAGGAACTGCACTTAGTTAGTGCAGCCCCGCACTGGGTCATTCTTAATAATGGATGATAGTTAAAGAAACATTACTGGTTTCATTTTTTCAAACATTTGTAGAGTAATTGTAGGAAATGTTGCTTTAATTTGTCATTTAAATGTGCAGTACATATACGGCTGTAGCTGTTAAGTAAATCTAAAACACTTAATTGAGCTCATATTAATTTTGAATTATTTTATGGCTTCGGTCATTTATAATGAGGCAAAAAGATAAACAGCTCTTGATTTAAAACAGTTATTTAGAGAGTGCAGACACACTAATACTTCTTTCGTTCTGCTGTGTGAGCTGTGCTAAGATACCAAGAATCAGGCAATTTTATAGCAACACTGACAATGACACTGACATGCCATGGCCATGAAAAGAAATTATTTTTATATATGGGAAATAAGTTCAGTATAGCCTTTAATTATGTTAAATACTTCCCATGGCTGTGCCTTAAGTGTCTATACAGCATCAGCTTTTAGTTCTTTCTCCAATTTCCCATACAATACCTCACCCAGTGTTGTCATATGTGTTTAGTATTATATCTGCTATCACAGTATTGATTCTCTTTCCATGCTTATGCTATATAAAGCTCCAGTCGCGTAGAGCCTTGGAAGGTCAGCTGCACAGATGGCCACAGCTACAATATGCTGGATAGTAAACTGGATGGTAGTGCTGACATGAAGGCAGACAGAAGACCTTTGGCATAAAAAAAACAAAACCCTGGCCAGTGCAGTCCAGACAAGAATAATCAAAAATTGAATTTGTTTTAAATTGTACAATTATTTCTGCATTCTACAATGAAGGGATGACCAGTGTCATGTGTTAGAAATGCAGCATAGTCTGGTGTCTCACAGTAACAGATGATATGGTGATATTAACAATTTTATATGAATCCTACTTATGCCATATGTGCAAATATTATTTATAGCCCAGCCTGTCAGCTGAAACTATTGCCCAGTATGCATTCATTACATAATTATCAATATTGGGATGGGATTAGAAATAATTTTCTATTGCAACATGTCCTTCTAATCAGATACTGTACTCTCATTTGTGTAGGGCTACATAAAAGGGAGGATATCAACAAATAAAAGATGATTATTTTCTTGTTACTTGTTCACAAGTTTCTACAGACAAAAGCAATGTCTTCAGAACGCAAAACAGCAGTCCAAAACTATAGAACAATCAGCAAGTCCTCATGTTTGAAAAAAGTAAAGAATGTTTGTACCTATTTAAATGAAAATTGCTTATGGGATTGTTTGGTTATTTAAATCTTTTGACACTCACCGATTCAACTCCATACAGTTCAAAACCTAATCTGCATTCTAATGAGATATTTCAAACATGTCACATGGAACTACAACCCCTGGCAAAAATTATGGAATCACCAGTCTTGGAGGATGTTCATTCAGTTGTTTAATTTTGTAGGAAAAAAGCAGATCACAGACATGACACAAAACTAAAGTCATTTCAAATGGCAACTTTCTGGCTTTAAGAAACACTAAAAGAAATCAAGAAAAAAAATCAAGCAGAAGGAAAATAATATGGAATCACTCTGTAAATATTCTTTCCCAAAACTTAACACCTGCATCAGATTAGATCTGCTCGATCACACCTTGAGAGCTGTTGCACCAAGTGGATTGACATGACTCATGGCTCCAACACAAGAGATTGAAACAAAGGAGAGGATTATCAAACTCCTTAAAGAGGGTAAATCATCACGCAATGTTGCAAAAGATGTTGGTTATTCACAGTCAGCTGTGTCTAAAATCTGGACCAAGTACAAACAACATGGGAAGGTTGCATACTGGTAGACCAAGGAAGACGTCAAAGCGTCAAGACAGAAAACTTAAGGCAATATGTCTTGAAAACAGAAAATGCACAGCAAAACAAATGAGGAACAAATGGGAGCAAACTGGAGTCAACGTCTGTGACCGAACTGTACGAAATCGCCTAAAGGAAATGGGATTTACATACAGAAAAGCTAAACGAAAGCTTTACTTACTTTGACATTTTGGACACTTTTCTTATCCCAACAATTGAAAGGATGTTTGGGGATGATGAAATCCAATTGCAAATCTGTGGTAGAAGTTGAAGAAAATGGTCCATGACAAGGCTCCAACCTGCAAAGCTGATCTGGCAACAGCAATCAGAGAAAGTTGGAGGCAGATTGATGAAGAGTACTGTTTGTTACTCATTAAGTCCATGCCTCAGAGAATGCAAGCTGTTATAAAAGCCAGAGGTGGTGCAACAAAGTACTGGTGGTGTGTTGAAGTGTTCTTTTGTTTATTTGTTTTTCATGATTCTATATTTTTTTCCTCAGAATTGAGTGATTTCATAATGTTTTCCCTCTGCTTGGTCTAAAAAAGTAACTGTTACTGACTACCACACTTTTTTTTCTTGATTTCTTTTAGTGTTTCTTAAAGCCAGAAAGTTGCCATTTGAAATGACTTTAGTTTTGTGTCATGTCTGTGATCTGCTTTTTTTCTGCATAATGAAACAACTGAATGAACATCCTCCAAGACTGGTAATTCCATAATTTTTGCCAGGGGTTGTAATATACAGGGATGTTTGAGTTCTCTCCCAGGTGAGTGTGGCTTTCAGTAATCACTCACCGCAGCCTGTTAAACATTAAAAGATTGCTATTACACTGACCGGAAAAGGTGAGTTAATACAAAATGTGTTTTTGTATTCATAACCATCTGTTGTCCATTGACATTTGCTGAAAATGTCTTTGACTGTCTTCGGGATAGGTCAAATTGATCCTGCATGTGAATCTCAAAGAATGCTGGAGAAGCTAATGATGGAAGAAAAATGAACAGGCAAGCTGATGGAAAGAAAGCTCCCATCAGCCTCATTACATTATTGCTTTCAAACTGCGACTTCAGACTTCCTCTGATTTGAGGCAATTCACAGCTGCTGATTTGATTTAATAGGGTCTCCAGCTCTGTGTGTGGCTCTGTATGTTATGTTTTTTGTGTATGGCCTTTGTAAAGTCCAATTGGCCGGAAAATGTAAATTAGAGATTCGGTTTGACATGTTTAGATTTTTATTTGCTCTATTGTTTCTGTGTCTCTGTATCATTATACTGTTTTTTTTTTGTTTGTTTGTTTTTTTGATGTGTCCGTGTTAACCTATGGCTTGTGCCAGTTCTTGTGTCATTGTTGGTTATACATTTTGATTAGTGAAAGTCTGCAATGTAATTTTCTAATGAATGAGCCTATGCCTTTGTAGGAGATAAGCTAATGGGATGAGAAACATGGCTTCTTACAATTAGCACTTATAGCAATCAAAATTAGATAGTGACGGCAACTATAAATAGTCACACAGCAGGCCTGTGGACTGAATGTTAACGCGTTTGCAATTTTACATCGTTCCTTGCATCTTTGCCCTCATGACGGCAAGCTCCTGACATGGTCACAGGAGATGATCTTTTTGTTTTCTGCCGTAGTTGCAAATCTCCCATGTATTTGCCAAAGATATTTCAAAAGTGGACAGCCACAGAATGATACATATTGTTCATCTTGGACTTAATTTCTGTTAGTGCAGCTGTGTGAGTAATCAAGAACCTGTGGCAGCTTTCTTTCCACACTAAATGTTGTATTGGATGGGTACCTTAACAAAGCTTATCCTTCAGGTCACTGGTAGATTAGCAGTACAGTATGCTGATTAGAGCCCGACCGATAAAGGATTTTGAAGGCCGATACCGATACAAATATCGTATTTGTTGGTTTTAAAATCCGATATTCCGATATATCAGCCGATATTTTTTATTTATTTTTTTATTTCAGAAACGCGTAACAAAACATTAACAGATTTCCCTAACATTAGTTATTTGTAGTTATTTATGAGTTTTAACTAAAATAATATGATAATGAATTTTAAAAAGAAACTTGTTTCTTTTATTGTCACAACAGAACAGGGGAACATCAAAATATATTAAAGTTCTCGTTGGATTTCACACACACGTAAAAGAAAAGCTTACTTTTATGCACAAGCTACGTTTGATACTTTTTCTCTATGTCTAAATGTTCACTCCTCGCAAGTCTAACTTACATTTTACAATGCAGGGACTGTAACTAGAGAT
>JASGAT010396764.1:7332-22441 GCA_030220025.1 Chelon auratus
TCCGGACGGGAAAATCCACCTTAGTGCCAAACAAACCGTCTTCACCCTTGTCAAAAGTCCAGGATTAAAGGGGAACTTCGGCCCAAACAGGCGGTCCATTGTGCAGACAGATGGGACCATTATTGACACCCACTCTCACCGTGGCGAGCATTCATCAGACATTAGTCAGAGGATGCCTCGCCTGCACAGATAGAGCCCTGTACCACTCCTGTCTTTGAAGTCCTGGAGATCAAGCGGCTCATTCAATCCCAAAGAGTTTACGTTATAACCAAAACTATGGCCGTAGCTTTAAAATATCTGCAGTAAATTCATGTCCCAGTGACGGCTACTTTAGAAGCAAATTAGAAGCTGAACTCTCTGTGCACTCGCATGTAAATATCTGCAGGTCAGTGCAATGAACGACAGTATTGTTTGGGCAAGAGAGGGAGATGATGAAACCTCTTGACATGCACCGCTGCTCGAGTTGGTTTACTGAGAAAAAGGCTGTGTTTGCTCCGCTGTCACTCCGAACATGGCCGAGTAATTACAAGCTGGTGAGAATATCGCCATAACATCGCCACATAAACAGCCCGAATGAAGGTCTTTGTCTCGAACAATAAACTCTGAGGTCGCGGCGTGGCGGGATTCTACACGGTTACTGTAACCTGTTATGGGAATTTGTTCCTGGAGCTACAGCTTGCATTTTTTTTAGTGAATTAAATATTTTAGCTGACTAAGATTGTACCCTGGGAGGAAATCAAACAACCTCGGCTGATACTCCGGAGGAGCGCTCTCCTTTGAAATAGATACGGTGAGGTGGAAACCAAGCAGCGGCGGGATAAAACGATGTTTTGCCTGTACAGTGAAAACAGATTTTTCGGGGGAACAGAGTCGAAACGCTATTTATAAACTGCTGCTCAGAGGAAGTGAGCGTCCCCGGAGGATAAATGCAGCTTCGGAAAAATGATACAGCTTGGAGCCAGAAGAGGAAGTAGGGAGAGACAAGTCCAGGACCTGAACATGGAAAAGCATGACTGCTGCCTGTGTGTTTGTGAAGTTGTGTGTTGAGAGCTTTCTGTGAAAGACAAGAAGGGCTGAGAGTGTTCAATCTAAAAAATGATCGTCATTAAACTCGTTTAACGGGGAGCGTCGTTAATTATTCCCGTTTGATCGCACGGAAGAGGCCGAGGCAAATCACAACAGACGACTGTGCCATTTTCATGTCGAGCGTCAAAGCCAATGAGTAAGAAAAATAAACTTGTCTTTAGCTGTTAGACAAGATTATAATAACAGGCCATGAATCACTTTAGGAAGCACTTTGTTTCAGCTTGCTTTTAATAACTGCACAATAAAAAAAAAGAAAAGTGTCAGCGTGTCAGCGTGTCAGCGTCCTCCAGTTAGCGTTAGGAATGCCAAAAAAATATTTAATTCAGCCGCCACAGTGTGTGTTTCTTAGCCACCATGGGATAAAATCCTCCGAATATAATTGTAAATGGAAGCTTGCAGGAGCATAATTATTACATGGTGGTCACGGAGAGTTTAGAATAGCAGAATAATACCAGAGCAGACTGCTTGATAGCTTCTCTGAGGCCAAACTGCAGACAGGACAAAGCGGTCGAAGTGTGGGAAACCCAGCGGATGACCACATGTTACATAAGGTGCTTTGGATGAAAAGGAAGCTAGTCTGACCGTTTTTGAATTAAACTAAACATTTGTGGTCAACCTTCAACCGATGCATCGTAAAAAAACAAAAACAAAAAAAACCACAGCGTCATAAAATGAAAGATAGATTTGAGGTGAGGAAATGTTTATGTCTGCTTATGAAAGGCATCACAGACATTGGCTGTGTTTACACGGTTCCACTATTAATCTGAATCGGAATAAAAACGTCTGATGCAACCGCCTACAACCTAGCCGATCGGAAGGAATTTGGATCGGAAAGACTGAGAAGGGGTGGTGTGAATCATAATCGTTCATTTCTTCTTTTTTCTTCTTCTTTTGTTAGATTTCTGGCAGATTTAATACCAATTTGTTTGGGATATTTGTTGTGTTGATGGCGGACCTTTATTTTGATAGGGAAGAGAGCATAGACTGTACATAAAAGACAGACGACAGGACAGCTGCTCACAAGCGAAACCAAAGCAAGAAGAGCCCCCCTGGTGGCTGGTTGAAGTATAGGTCATAAACTAAGCTGAGATTTGGGCCAAACTAAAAAAAAAACATTAAAGTACACGTCAAAGAATTTCTTCTCAAGGATGGTTTTTGTCATTTATGGTAGTTAATATAATCATGATGCATGTTCAAGACTCTACTAATCACACGAAAACGCAAGTGAGTCTGGAGGAAGTACTGGTCAGACTCTGGCACCAAACTTCCAAGATGGTGCCCCCCCCCATTCCTGTAATTCCAGCGTCGGTTTCATTTCATTTGTGGGACTTCAGTTGGAATTTCTGATGACAATAATGTCAACAACATCGTCCATGTAAACGTACCCCTTGTGTCATGGTGTGGTCTTTTGTTTGTGACCCTGTTTGGTTTTCATTGTGTTTCCTGTGTCTGTTCTGTAAAGTTCTTCTTTACTTCCTGTGTTCCCCCATCCTCTTTGACTATTTGATTGGTTTATCCTTGTTTGCTCCGCCCTCATTAGTATCACCTGTGTCTCGTTAACCCCTCTTACCATATTTGTGTATATATATATATACAGCCCTGTCTTTCTCTTCATTCTCCGTCAAGTCCTCTGTGATGTTTTTGGATTACCCTGCATCTCAACTTTCGTAAGTTTTTGATCAGATTTAACTTTGACTTCCTACTCCTAAATCCACTTTAGTGTCTTGCATTCAGATCCTACTTCACCAGTTCCCTGTGAGACGTTGTCTAACAAGAGTCAAACCATGATTGAGATGCACCGCTGCTGATGACTGAGAGCTCGCCCGTAAATCCTTTAAAACCAAATGTATCACTGGCGGCGTGTTTGCACAAGCCCCATTTAGATTACCGAGCTCTTGCTCTTTGCTCTTGCTCTTTCAGGAGGAAGATCACCACCATGCAGGGTCTGGAGGTGGACGTAGTGGACCACTATAAGTACCTGGGAGTCCACGCGAACAGCAGACTGGACTGGAGGGACCACAGTGGACGAGAAGAGCCTGAGTAGACTCTACCTCCTGAGGAAGCTCAGGTCTTTTAATGTCTGAGGCAAGTTGCTGGAGACTTTCTACCAGTCTGTTGTTAGAGTTAGGGTTAGCGTCCTTTCTTTGCCGTGGTTTGTTGGGGGAGCAGAAATTGATCCGAAAGGCTGATTGTGTTATTGGTGGTGAGTTGGAGACGTTTGTCTCAGTGAGGGACAGGAGGACACTGGACAAACTGCTCTCCTTCATGGACACAGTGAACGCTGCTGGAAGACATCATTCATCCCCTACTCTATCCAGCTGGACAACAACAAGATAACTCCATGCTATTCATGTTAATGGACATTATTGCACCTTACTATCTTTCCTATGTATATAATATAGATTATTCCGTCTCTATTTCTTGTACATTTGTTGTTTTATTTTACTTAATCTTTCAGTTAAGTTAAGCTTCTGCATATTTCCTAGAGATTTGAATTCACAGCAACTCTTTGATATTTGACATTTTCAAGTGTCATCGGCTAACACAGAGCAGGCATCACTTTATCACTTTTGAGGAAGGAAAACCTGATTGTTGACGGAATGGAAAGATTTTTTTTTTCTCGGTTCATTTGTGATTTCACACGTAGGGCCGTTCACAGTTCAGCTGCGTTTGCCTTTGGTTGACTCAGATCAGAATCAGGCAGAGTCACTTTCTCTTCCTCAAGCGTAAATTTCCTATGCAGGGACTTCAAAACCCGTAAGACACATTTCTAAATTTTCACTTCTTAATTTTATTTGCTTTTAGTAAATTATGTAAAGTTTACCCTAAAAATATCCAATGATATCATGTTAGCATGTTGCTAAATTAATCTGAAGAGAGAACTGGGTTAATGAGGCTCCAGATTTGTATTTCCTTCCGCATCTACTCAGTGTGAAGTGATGGAGAGTTGTCAGATACCTGATATGGTTGTGACTGGCACATCTACGCAGATCAGGGCATAACATTATGACCACCTTCCTAATATTTAATTGTCACAAATGTTGTTTATTCTCCTGTCATAATGTTTCAAATTAAGACTATCAATGTATATTTTCACGCCAGGGTCTCACCGTTTGAAGTCTTGTAGGACTGCAGGAGATCGGACAGCAAGCCCTTCTGGATGGTGGCGTTCCCGCTCAGCGTCTCCTTGTCCAGGATGAGCAAGAAGCGGTGGAGCTCCATCAGGAGCTGGTCCAGCACTGGAAGCACAGACAGACAGACAATAGGGACTCAGATTTACAGCAAAATAAAAATTCCTTTAAATCTTATAACACATTTCTTGGCGTCAAAACTATATTTAGGAGTATCAAAACAGTGGCTTAAGACCAGAGCTGTCAGCGTTGCCGTCGTCGGGGAAGAGAAGAGTCATGAGCAATAAAAGCCTGTGAAGTTTCCAGACATGTTCAGATTATTACACTTGAATTTATGGCAGAGAACTTGTTGAACTCTCTTTCTTTTAATATTGATTTTAGTTCTAAGTCGCTCTGATTGCCTCCCCTTTGTTTCTAAAGCTACCGCTGCATGCCAGCATTTTGCATGGGAGAGACGCTTCAGAGGTTTCTGGCTGGCAGCGGCAGACAGCCACTCAGACTCCGAGCCGTTCGCTCGCCTCATCCGGCTGCCATTGACAGTCGCGAGTCTGTTTTGAGGCCGTTTTTGGTGAGTTTAGCGAAAGGTCAAATTCAGAAACAGGGAGGAGCCTGCGCCAGAGTCGGAGAGAAGGGGGGNNTGTCTGGATGCAGCCCACACACACATCCTTCAGGGGTCAGCGCTGGGCTCGCGGCCCCCGCTCCGCCGTGTGGGGAGCTCTTTGTGTTCCCCTCCGCTGTCTGCTGGCCTCATGAATAGGCCCCTCGCTACAGTGGGCCTCAGTGTGCGAGCGAGGGACGAGATGGAGGGAGGGGGCATGAAGAAGAAGAAGAAGAAGGACTTTATTAAAGGATGAGGTGGAGCCACAACATTATGACCGCTGACACACTTTAGGAACGGCACAAGGTGTTGACCTGGCCTCCAAATTCACTAGATCCCAAACTGATCAAGTACCTGTGGGATGATCCACAGAGGCCCCTCCCCTCAAAGACCCCCCCACTAACAACATCCTGTTGCCAGACACCCTCAGAAGGCCCATGTCCATCCTCTGATGAGTGTTATGTTATGCCTGATCGCTGTATAGCTAAACTAAAGGAGAGAAGTCACACATGCACACTAGCAAATGACAAAAACAGAAACCAAAAGTAGCAAACATCCACCTGAACTCTGCTCTGCATCGAGTGAAAACTATGACAAGCATCTCAAATCGCTCCTCTTCCTCTTGAACTCTATTAAAACTGTCAGCTATCTCGTCTTAACGGCTCCTTCCGGCTCAAGCCGATCGCTAACCGAGCCCCCCGAGAGGCAAGCGCGTTCCTGTCGCCCCCCACGCATCAAAGGAAAACCTCAGATTTTATTTTGTTTTTTATGTTTGCAACACGAGGTGTCAGACATCAGTGAGCATCGCCTTAAAGAGAGGCTTACGAGAGGCTTTCCTGAAGCTGGCTGGACTGAGTCAACTTCTGACTTCAACACACGCACGCACACACACACATACACATTTACATATATGGGATGTAAACGACTTAAATGCGCAGGAACGTCCCTGCAATGATTAAATTCCCGTCCGTTACATTTCTAATTGTTCCTGAGCTGCAAACGTTTGGCCCCCTCTGCCCGAATCCAAACATTTTTCCAGCTTCTCCTCATTGTGTGTTTGCAGAGATTGACTCAGATGGCCTTTTGGATCGGGGGACCCTGGGAAACAGAGTCAGCTGACAGGACGGGGAGGTCTGCAGCGGGCCGTCTCAGAGGGCTACGGGCTGGCCCGACGCCCACGGCGCATCCAGCGATTGGCCGTGGCCTCCGCTGCTGCACAGGCAGCTCCATTCTGTAGGATCTGAAGAGAGTGGGACGGGGATTTTTTTTTTGTTTTTGCCATTCCAGTTAAAGCTCAAGACTGCCATTAAAAGTGCACTTGTCTGCGTAATGTCGAACTAAAGGTTTCCAAACTCCTACACATTAACAAAAGCAGAACCTATTTTCCTTGCGTGGGAGTTTTCCACTACCTGCATTTTAAATATGTTTAATTTTGTCCAAAGGCTACAGGTCTTCACACCTGAAGCTGAAAATGAAAGCTGACAAACTTACACAATTCGGATTAAAATGGCCCCAATTTAAAGGACATTTCACACCAGATACATTATACACATGTCCTACAAGTATCTTAGCCTGGAGCTTCTTCTTTACAGGAAAAAGTAGAGCAGGTGCTACTTCCTGAGAACGCTGGCCTCTTTTAAGATCTGCAGGAAGCTACTACAGGTGTTTTACCAGTCTGTGGTGGCCGGCATCCTGTTCTATACTGTGGCGTGCTACGGTGGAGGGCATCAAGAAGAGGGTACAGGCATGCCAGCTCTGTAGTGGACATGGAGCAAGAGTCAGTGGTGGCGGTGGCAGAGAGGACGACTATGGACAAACTGTTGGACGTTTTGTACAATGAGAGAAGCCCTCTGCACACTGCCATCAGCTCACCTGCATCTACGTAGGTTATAGGAGGTTTTATGTAGAGTGCGCACAATTGTGGTCGTTCTATCAACTTGGCTATAATTGTGACTTCCTTCGTACCAAAGATGATAACGCTATCTTTGCACACACGTGTTATTGCATTGCTGGGTTGCAAAATTCTTGCCTGCCTCATGAAGAGGAAGGTGATAATAAGGTTTCACTACTCAAAGCGTTGTTTAAAACTCTAACCATAATAATAAAAAAAAAAGCTTCTGAACTCCATTCCTTGTTCAATTTCAACATATTTGTAGATGGACTGTCAAGAAGAATTTTGGCTGCATTTCCTGCTCTGAGAGGCTCGAATTCCTGGGACATTTGATTTTCCTAAATTAACAAAGCAGACATGGCCCCTGATTTCAGCCGTTTGGCTTCCAGGCTAAATTAGGCAAAGGTTTTCACAGTCACAGTTTTGTCCTCCTCCTCTTTGTCTCCACAGCGAAGAAGAAACAAGGTGCAGGTTTGAAGAAGTTGAGCGACCTCATGAACATTGGCAGGAAATAAAAAAAACCCTCAGTGTGTCGACACCTCAGGTAAGAACAGATCTACTTACAAAAACCACCAATCAGCCACAACATTAAGACCACTGACAGGTAAATAACATCAACCATCTTGTGACGATTCAATGTTCTGCTGGGAAACTATGGGACCTGGCATTCATTAGACATGTAGCACCCACCTAGACCAGACCAGGCACCCCCACCTCATAGCAATGACACTCCTTGATGGCAGCAGCCACCCCCAGCAGGATGCAGCCACAAAAACGCTTTAGGAACAACTGTGGGCAGAACAGTGGCATGGTGGTTAGCACTGATGTCTCACATCAAGAAGGTTCTGGGTTCTAATCCATCATGGCCAACTGGTTCCTTTCTGTGTGGAGTTTGCATGTTCTCCCTGTGTCTGCATGGGTTCTCTCCAGGTACTCCGGCTTCCTTCCACCGTCCAAAGACATGCTGGTTAAGTTAATTGGCGATTCTAAATTCCCCACCCACCCTGAAACCCTCCAGAAGACAAGTGGTTACAGAAAATGAATGAATTATATCAAACTGGCCCCATTTTCAAGTTTCTTCTCATCATTTCCTTTAAAGCCTCAGCGCATCAAGGTCATATCCTGTGTTCCACTGATGCAATATTTGCGCGGCTTTAAAGCTTGTTTACGATTTACTTTAATCAACCGCGGAATAATATCAAACAGGCGGGAGAGTCAGAGACAACGAATAAGCAAAAGTCAGAATGTGAAAATACAGTTTTGCTTGAATCTGGTGATGCAACAGAGGCAGCTGCCCGTGTAAGCGGCGAGGGTTTCTGCGCGCTCGGCTCCGAGGCTGCTGGTTGAGGTCTGTTTGGGACACTTCCTGTGCTCTCTGAATCACGGTCATATTTTGGGATGTGGTGCAGATGTTGAAAATAGTTGCAGATGTGTTTTCTTCACATCTAGCAGAAAAAGTGGGGAGAAAAAGTGCTACAGAGCTTTTTATATAACACGTTCTGTCTGTCTGTCTGCATGTCTGCATGTCTGTCTATATATAAGTTCATCAGCGCGCTAATGTTGCCCTCGCGTCCACGCACTCGAGCATTTATTGCCTCTTGATGTCTATCTCCAGATGGTTTTGTTATTCTTATCTCAGTGTCATTGGACAAAGAGTGTTGCACAGTTTCTGTTGACTAATCCTGCGACTCCAACAGCAATAGCTCACTTTTTCATCCATGAGTCAATTCCTTCAGCTCCAAAGTGTGCATTCTAAAAATATGCAGAGTTTTATTGTTTTAATGCAGTTATAGCCAAACAGCAGCGTTTATTGGTTTTACTGCATCAAGTAATGGAAGGGCACTAAATCTGACTGAAGAGGCTTCGTTAACTGCTCAGCTATTTTCTTTTTCTCCCCTCACTCAGGCATTTTGATAACTCATAAAAGTTGTTTACAACACAGCCGTCACCATTACTCATGATAGATATTAAGTGGTGGTTTATCTGAATGTAATTTGATTTGTCCGACTCCCTTGTTCAGCAAATGCCTCACTACATCGATCAGCCACAACATTAAAACCACTGCCAGGAGTTAAGTCAATAACGTCGACCATCTTGTGACAGTTCAGTGTTCTGCTGGGAAACTTTTAGACCTGGCATTCATTGGTGTGGATGTTCATTAGACATGTAGCACCCACCTAGACCAGACCAGGTACCCCCACCCCATAGCAATGACACTCCTTGGTAAAAGCAGCCAAAAACGCTTTAGGAACAACTAAAAAAAAACATGAAGAACAGCACAAGGTGTTGACCTGGCCTCCAAATTCACTAGATCCCAAACTGATCAAGCATCTGTGGGATGCACTGGAACAAGCCTGATCCACAGGTCAGATTTGATGTCCCGGAAGCAGCTGCTTGGACACTTGTGCAGCAAATTGCAATGATACACTGACTACATTCACATGTAGTGTAGAAAAATGATCAAAAAGAGCATCAAATCAGATATTTAAAGTGGTACCAAACCAATTATCCAGACTTTGCATTACTCTTTAAATTCCCCTGACATTCTAGGCTCTCCAGGAAGTCTCCAGTCATCGATTCATAGCAGGGGAAAAAGTCACACGAGGTCAGGAAACATTAAAGTGCAAGGAAAACAAAACATGAAGAACAGCACAAGGTGTTGACCTGGCCTCCAAATTCACTAGATCCCAAACTGATCAAGTATCTGTGGGATGATCCATAAAGGCTCCTCTCCACTAACAACATCCTGTCTCCAGACACCACAGGACACCCTCAGAAGGCCCATGTCCATTCTCTGATGAGTCACCACGAGGGAGACCTACACAATATCACTGTATTTTGCAATGACAATCAACCCTAACCCTTTAACCTTTGAGGGCCCTGCATCGACAATACTCCACATCCTCCCAGGACCCCTCTACTATCTACCCTATGACAGATTTCTTTTCCTGATGCCCCCCAGAACCTAGCATCAAAATATCTGTTGTAATATTTGAGACTACTATGAAAAAGAAGATGAACTTACACAATTCCATTTAGAAGTAAAACCAGTAATTTGTAGATCTCGTGAGCTGAAGTTGCAAATGAGACGCTCACCAGAGCTACAACTCCACCTACACTAAAAGGGAAGTGGTTGCCAGATAGAGAATTGGAACCAGCGACCAAACACGACTGTAAAATGTTTGTGGATGTGCAGGAGTGTCCCTTTTTTAACACCGTCACATGCTTAATGTGCTTCTGCTTCAGAAAACAAAACAATTGTAGAGGAAGACGGGGGGTGGGAGGCGGGGGCAGAGAAACTGGAAGAAGAAGCCACGTATGATAGCTTCGTTCCAGCCTTCCCTTCCTCTGGTGAGAGCGGCGGATGATTAGCTGATGGCAGGGGCTGAATGGAGGATCAAAAACTAGCATGATTGGTGTTTCGCTATTGGCAGACATCGCCCTCTCTCTGTCTCTCTCTCTGTCTTTTTCTCCCCCCGAAACATGCTGGGCTCAGATGTGGGGCAGGGACTGCACGGACACGGCCCGATTAATGCAAGCTGTGTTTTGGCGCTGTTTCCGTGGAAACCGGAGTTAAAAAAGCCAAAAAGAAACAGGTGTCAACTTGATGACTTCAGACGGCAAAATAGGCCAAATGTGTCTGAGACCAGGACCGAGGGAAGACTACGAACACGTGGACACAAGTGACACAAAAGAAAATTTAAATATTTAAAGATTTAAACAGTGCGCGATACAGGTGCATTTCTAGTTCCTCGTCTATGGTCATGGCAACGCTCCGACGGGACGGGACCAGGAAATTTGAGGTTAAGTGCAAATACAAAACACCTCACACCTGTAATGAGTTGGCAAATATTATCAGCGTTTTATCTGGAACAGACCTCAGGTATGCTGAAACTAAAGACTTTGCCCTTGCAGAGAAGGTGAGAAATGTCCAGTGTACTGTCGTCCAGCGCTCTTTCTCACACGGACTACATTTCTCCAACTAAACTGTTTAGATAGATTTTCATTCTCAGATTTCAAATTCTCTACATTTTCAGGACATACAGAAGATCTGAGAATCGTGCACTATGTGCATGGACAGTAGTGCAAATAACCGTAATGTGCAGGACTGCAGATTGTGCTACAGTGTAGGAGTATCTTATGTGCAAAAACAGCTGAGGTAGAGTCCTGGTGTGTAATGGATGTGGCACAGTCCCGGGGCAGGGGGTAGAGCATCCTGACAGCTCTCAGCCTGCGGGCTCCAGTACCTTTTTCTGATCTGAAAAACTCTGGAACAAATTTTGCAGTCGCCATGTTTCTAGCCCTCTACGGAAATTTGTCTATGCAATGATCATAAGGCACGGGGGAGCTGAAGCCTGTCCCAGCTGTCATCAGGCAAGAGGTGGGGTACACCCTGGACAGGTCTCCAGTCTATCTCAGGGCCCATAAGGCACTAGTATTTTCCTTGGGAACACGATGCTGCACGTTCTGATTCTAAATGCTGCCCCAGCTGAAATGACTGCATTAAGGCCTTTTCCTTCTGACTGCTCTGATAATGAGCGTCCACGTTAACGCAATCACTGTAAACCCTGAGCTCCGTGTACATATATGACACCGCTCTACTCATGCTGAAGTCTCTGACAATCTGAAAAGTACGCAGCTCCCCGATCGAGTGCGTCTCAGTGGCTTCGAGGCTGATGCTGAGGGCCCTGCAGGTTTCACTTCTATCTAATCAGGACCAGGAAGTAAACAACAGCAAAAGCACTCATTGATGTAGACAATGGGGGGAGGCAATCTGCAAGATTATTTCCTTTAAATCGTGGTCTGTGAGAGTTGCCTCTATTATTAGAGACATTATTTGGCAGCCCTTACCCTTTGCAATTGCAATTAATTTATTTCAAATTGTAGAAACAAAGTCAAGCCCAAAATAAAATGTCTTATAAGGAGTTTAAATGTGTCCAGTGCTTTGGTCGCAGTCGTAGAAGCTGCAGATTTTAGTGTTTTTAACTCAGCAGCAGCAGTTTACTGTACGACAACACTGCACTGCAACCTATGACCCCAAAAAAGAGGAATTAATGAGTGGAATCAGCTGCTGCAGGTCGGGAACCTGCAGTCACGTCGGCTCATGATAGAGAACCATGTTATCAGTGCTGAACAAGTTTCTTTGCTGCCACTTTCACTTTGGTTGGGTGTGACTTACTAACATGTCCAGATTTTAAAAAAGTACAACTGAGGCGCAATTCCTAGACCATGATGGGAGACGGGAGACAAAAGCTGTAAAGAAGAAGTCCAGCGTAGTTCCACTTTCTTTTTCGAGATTCTCCCCTTTCATCTTCTCCTGGCCCACGCTATTAACTTTAGTCATCTCACGTTTGAGCTTTCTTTACAGTCCTTCTTCTTTCTTCAGATCTGCCTCTGCCTCGGCCCCTGGAGAAATCAGGCTGTTCCCAAAAAAATCCATGTAAATCTAACTGCTTTGTAGGAACGTGTCTCTGTCCGCTTGAGCCACTCTGTCTCGATTAAGATGCGACGCTGCTTGCGGTCGTCCGTGTAGATAAAGGCTGAGTGGTGTGAAGTCCGAGATTAATTTGTGCGTGTGTGTGAGGAAGTGCACATGCAGCAGAGATTTGAGTTGTCAAAATAAAGTGTACAATAGTTTACAATATTATCTCATAAAGCTGATAGCTGACAGGTCCAGAAAGAAAATCTACAGATACGCAGACGGCTGAATATAAGTCGTGCAACATGTTCTGCACCAGACACAAATAGCAACAGCAGCATAAAGTTAAAATTAAGATGAACAGAAATACATCAAACACTAAGGCCGCTGCATGCATGTTGGTAAGTTGCTGCATCAATTTTTTAGCGTGACGACAATAAGTCGGTGCCTATATACGCAGCAGGTGTTCGGGTAGTTGCAGCCAGCTCCTTGAAGATGTCGGGTAAGTTGGTAAAAGGTGCGTCAAAGCTCATCGATGCAGGAAACTGTGGTTGAAGAAGGGGTCAAACAGAAACTGTTTAATTGTATTTTTTCAGTCAAGGATACAGTTTGCTTCGGGTTTAGAAGAAGATCCCAGCTCATGAAGTCGAAGGCATCTGAATCGACACACGTGTCTACTTGCGGTTGCGCGAACAAGCTTTTTAAATTCTCGA
Organism: Chelon auratus; assembly: GCA_030220025.1. Taxonomy (NCBI): domain Eukaryota; kingdom Metazoa; phylum Chordata; class Actinopteri; order Mugiliformes; family Mugilidae; genus Chelon; species Chelon auratus. The sequence goes on from JASGAT010396764.1 coordinate 20,171, forward strand.
ATAAATGGCAGCAAACCTCGTTGCAGATTGGAGCAGTTGTGAAAGGCTCTCTGAACCCAAAACATGATCTTTGTCTGAACCTAAAGAAGTTGATTTGGTGCCTGAAATCAAAGTATTAACCCTTTGCATAAAAGTTATGGGTCAGCTGGCAAACTGGGGAGGTGGTTAGCACTGATGCCTCACAGCAAGTAGGTTCTGGGTTCTAATCTGTGTGGAGTTTGCATGTTTTCTCCAGGTACTCCGGCTTCCTCCCGCCGCCAAAAGACATGCTCGTTAGGTTAATCAGCCCTGGGATGGACTGGCAACCTCTCACCCGATGACAGGACAAGCCGTTACAGAAAATGTTCTCACAAACGCTCAAGGCAGAGTAAAGGTCAGTGTGGTTCCCCTCTTCTTTTTAACCCACCAACTCTACGTCAAACCCCTCCATCTGTACCTCCCCCGAAAACCATTCTCTCGCTCTGCAAGACCTCACCGACGCTCAAAACCCCCCTCGCTATGTACTGCGGCGTGTGGGAGTGTATATGCATGTATGGCTCTGTGCGGGCATTAACCAACCACCGTCATTTTTCAATTAAGATAAACTGCGCAGCGATAAACAGATACATGTTTTGAGGAAAAGTCTCCGCAGCCCTGGCTTGATGAGAAAGAAAGTGACAGACCAGAGGCAGCTGCAGCACAAATAAAAAGTAACTAGCAAGGCCGCCTCCGAGTCACCCACATAAAAGCTTCTCTGCTTGGTTATTATCCCACAGGAAAGTGGCCAGGAGGGCTGCATGTCGGGCCGGCCGAGCGTGCACATGTGTGCGATTATGAGTGCGCGAGCTCCTGCTCTCTTCTACTAAGTGCCATTTCCATCAAAAAAAAAAAAAAAAAGGTGTACCTGGTGAGAAACAAACACAATGCAGGTCTGATCCAGAGCCTCGCGTTTGATGTGTTAAAAAAAAAAAAAAGAAGAAAAAGGAACGAGAGTAAGACCCCGGAGGGCAAACAAGGGCCGAACTCACACGGAGCGCCCCGCTGGCACAGAGCAGGAAGACCGTCTTTCTTTTCATCATTTTTATAGCCCGGCTCCAGCTTCCTGAATTACCCTGCACTCCACTCCACTCCCCGTTGGCAAGCACATCCCATGACACACATGCTAGTGAACCAGAAGACCTCATGCCGGCCCTGATGGCCTACATCCATATGGCTGACGCTGCTGAGCTCATGACATGTCAGACCCACAATAAAAAAAAACCCCTGACTCTGTCACACTGTCATGCTGCAGGGAAAGGCACGTTTGACTGAGAGTGGCTTTGATTGACTCTTTAAAGGCCGCCAGAGGGTCTAGTCTGGCCCGCTGCGTGAATTTGCAAAGTGGTAAAATGACACAGAAGACAATTTTTTAATAAAACCGACACCTATTCCTAATTTTTCCACAAGGATGCACTGTTTTAGTAAGAGCTGCAGACATAACACAACACTGAGACTCAGAACTAAACTTTAGTAATTGAAATTGAGGGTTTAGACTTGTAGGTGCATAACTAAACCAATTGGATTTAAGGTGTTTAGTCTGCTTTCAGTGTTAAATTAAACATGTATTAATTGTAATTTATGGATTTATGTTTCATTCTACTTAAAGTAGTCTCAATACTGATACACCCATTAAAAAAATTAATTTCTAGCAAGAAGTAGTCTCTAGACTGTATTAATAATACACCAATCAAGTCAGCCATAACATTATGACCACCTTTTTTATATTGTGTCCATTGTGAGAATGGACATGGACCTTTTGAGGGTGTCCTGTGGTGTCTGGAAGTTGTTAGTGGGGGGGCTTTGAGGGGAGGGGCCTCTGTGGATCATCCCACAGATACTTGATCAGTTTGGGATCTAGTGAATTTGGAGGCCAGGTCAACACCTTGTGCTGTTCTTCATGTTTTTGTTGCTCCCGGTTGATCCCTGCCCTGGATGGCTACTGCCATCAAGGAGTGTCATTGCTATGGGGTGGGGGTGCCTGGTCTGGTCTAGGTGGGTGCTACATGTCTAAATAACATCCACACCAATGAATACCAGGTCCAAACATTACCCAGCAGAACACAGAATTGTCACAAGATGATCAGTGTTATTTACTTCCCCTGTCAGTGGTTTTAATGTTGTGGCTGATTGGTGACACTGTTAGTGAAGTTGACGTTTCACTTAAACACAGCAGCAGCAGCATCATTCCTTTAACATATGAACAGATACACGTGATAACTTCCTGTAGATCAGATATCTTTATTTAATCTCAGA
>JASGAT010396765.1:0-12386 GCA_030220025.1 Chelon auratus
AAAGGTGTTTGATTAAATAATATATGTCATGGATATTCAGGAAGGGATCATCTCTACCACTCAGTTACAAAATAATAATTTTAATGTCAAGGATAAAATGTTCAAATCTGACTACAGACGAGCTGGCAATTAATGTGCTGCTCATTATAATGACAAAGGACAATCACTTTAGGTGAAGCGGCCCCTCTTTCTCCCTCTCACAGTGAGCCATCGCTCTTCCACTGTGTGTGCGTCTACATACATCACCACATCCACACAGTAAGCGGATTTTTGCAGGAATTAGAGTTAGACTGAGGATGAATTTATTCAAAATAGTGGGGAGGTGTTCATATTTGCTGGTACGCAAGTCTAGGAGTAGCACTGACACTTCAACACTGTGTTACGTATGCACAGTTGCCAACTGGAGACCTGAACAGATGGCGAATGGAGCTCAGTTGAAACTGTTCACTCTGTAGGCGTGTGTGTGTGTTTTTAACATTGAAATGTATGACTACGTTGCTCGCGGAGAAAAAAATAATCACCATTTGGGAGGAGGGCAAAGAAATGATGGAGACGTAGAAAACAATACTGAATCTGAGATTGTCTGTTGACCACACACGCACAAGAAAAAAAAAAAAGAAAACTTCTTTCCAAAGAAAACAAAAACAAAACTCCACCTATTGGCTTTCCATTGATTTTACCACTGAAAACTAAACTGTTTAAAGACCTGAAAAAGTCTAAACTCATAAAGCAAAGCTGTGAGTAAGCAAAACCTCCTACCTAAGCCACAAGGCCAAAGTCATTAATTCTCAGCTGGCCCTCATACACACAAATGGAGGTTAATTGAGCAGTCACTGCGTCGAAAAAGAAGCAGAGTGCATGTAATATTTAGCAGCTGGAGTAAATAAGAATAAAAACAGTAATCAACTCATGCAACCCGTCGAGACGAGTGCAATTTCCACGTGCCATGTGGGACTGAAGAAAAGGGGAAACACGATGGAAGCCACGGGAGAAGACAGATGTCGTATTCAGACAATGCAACATTTATTAGAAAGAAAAAGTAAACGAATGCAAGCACGGCTAACCTGATTGGACAGTTTGTCTAGCGCGGACTTGTTAGCAAGAAGTATAAACACATAAGGTACTTGTAGAAACTGAGATGTATGCGTCATTCAGAGCCAAATTAGCTCACACTGATCATGGCTGGTGGCAGCGAAAAGTATTTAACAGTTGACTGATAGTGAAGGTCAGTCTTATTAAGGGAGCTAAGGACTAAACCATCAAGCATAAACTTTCCACAAGCAGTGCAGAGAACCATACATAATGTGAAGTGGAAGTAAAGGTGTCCCGTTCTCTCACACGAGCAGCACGCCCCCATATAAAAACTCAGATATATGTCTCGGATATTCTGTCAAACTGACTTCTGTAACAGCCACGCACCCCTGCTTTTAAGGCTATCCATCTGTGTGTGCGTGTGTGTCCACACTCGTGGACACCGGTGTTTGTGTGTGTGTGTCCACCCTCGTGGAATGATGTGATCTCCCACGCTCCATCTGCGCTCTCACACGCGCTACCTGAAACTTCGTTTTGCTCAGCGGGACATCATTTGATGTCCAGGCTTAGGCAAAGATTGCATAAGCATTGCTTAAGTTTAAAATAACTGAGTGGAGGGATGGAATTTGTTACTGCTGCGGGAGGGATAGATATCTAGAGCTTTCAAGTTTCATTAAAAATTGAATATGTTAATTCAAATGGCTAGTAACACCTCTGTTGGTGTGCTGTCTATGATCCTGTACGGGAAGTCATTTTCAGGGAGAGGGGAGCTGCAAGGTCAAAAGTAGCTCTCGTGTTTTACACTGTGCGTTTATTTATGTGCTTCATAAAAGTAGAATGAAGTTCATGTTAATGGTATCAGTAGTTTGTTTTTGTTTTTTTAATCAGATCTGATGAAGCCCTCAGAATCAAGCTAGTGTGTCCACATTAATTAAGAATTTCCAGCATTTCAGAGTTACATGGGAACACACACAAACCAGCATCTCTGAACCCTGATATCATTCACATGGGCCGAAGTCTCGCAGCATGAAAAGGCAATTAGCCCTGAGACGAGCCTCTGCCTGCTGTGTGTAAGGGATGCTAATTAAGCTCAGATGCTGCGGCTCAGAAACAGGGTAGTTGTTCTCTTCCCTGAAACCACACAAAGTCTGTTCCACCCTGCAGCAGATGATTCACAAAGATTTAATATTAATAAAATCCAAGACACACACACACACCGCCTCACACAGTAGGACTGAAGAAAGAAAGGCAAACAGGGATACTGCTACATATGGTGGCTACGGTTCTGTATCCTTCCCTCTTAATTTTATGTACTCAAGCCCCTGCTAGCGCGCACACACGCTCACACCTATTTTCAGCTGCTTCACAGCTTCACTAATGGCGCCGCAGATAAAATGGGAGGAGACGATCAAAATCATCTACCACGAGGAAAGGCCATCGCAGGACAGCCCTACGCTGAGAATCTCAAAGCACTATTATTGCGTCTTCAGAGATCTTTCCAACACTTGGCAACACGAGATCTCCACTGTTTGGTGAACCACAGCACGTACAGAGTTCACACATGACTTCACAGCTTAATAAATGCTTTTCAAAAATGTGTGTAGGTTTTTTTGGGGGTTTTTTTGCAGTATATTGTCAAATAGATTCTGAGATTAGAAGAAATGCACTCACTTGCCAGCTCATTGGATGCACTAGTGAAAACGAATTAATTCCGATATAACAGTCCCGCGCTAGCCTGGCACGGCCGCACTCAATTCTTACCAGAATGCGAGTCTGATAAAACGACACTGGGATTTTATTGTGGTTTTAACCAATCATAGGCTGTTAAAGTCTCCGAAAGCCAGCGATGATGCTGCCGATACAGAAAAGAAAATGTCGTTGTTAATATTCTGTCCATCACCGCAAAAAGGCCGCCATCAAACAATCTGAATGGCCCAGCACGTCATCGTCAAGGTATAATCAGTTCCCAACAGAGTGACTGGAGCCAAACTTTCTGCCACAAACATTTTGTGGGTGGGGGAAATTAGGGCTGGCTTCCAGGCTAGTACTATCGAACTGCGTTGTGTTGTACAAACGCATGTTCTTATTATTTTGACGACCAGTTTCACAGCACCACAACCTACATCCTCCACAATGGTCATACAGATGAACTACAGCCTTTCAGATGCTGTTTCAACATACTGTAAACTGAACATTAGAAAAGTCAGGAAGGAGGATTTATATATACAATCCAGCAGTTTTTTTAAGCCATGCTCTAGCATATTAGCATATTCGAAACTTTCTCCTGCATCTTATTTGCAATGCATAAGACAACATTGATTTAGAGCCAAACAAGTCTTAGAACTAGCCTTATTGAACCAAATTAAAGCAGGAAATCAGTCCCACAGGCTCCCTGCTTTTTAAGTGTTGCAAAAAAAAAAAATAAAAATCAAACTTATTTTCCCAATTAATAATTTTTTGAACCAAATAACCAAATTCATGTCTATTCCACAAGGCTGCGTTTTTAAAAACATCAAAACCCATCCCATTTAGCTGTGAGTTGCGGGAGTGACAGTTGCAGCATTTTTTAAAATATTATTTTCTGACTGAAATAAAGCCAGCCATTATTTATTAATGGCTGGGATCTTTATTTCCTGGGATTTATTCTGAAAATATCACACTTTTCAATATAAAATGGAAAAACACAGCAATACAGTAGATGTCTTGTCTCTTAGATTAAAATTAAACAAATCAAAGGCGGTATATAATGAGGATACTAAACAAAACCCTCAGGTGGAGGGCTTTTCATATAGGCGCTACAGGACTACAGGTTTGCATTGATAAGCTTGCTGAGAAACTTAGTTGCGGATTTTCTGCCTGACAGCACACTGGACCAATTACCACGGCTATTCCCACGAGGTGCCAGCGGGCTGACAGCCAGAAAGAGAGAAAGGAAGCGAGAGACGGGTGCGTTTGTGTGCTCTTCGGCTGTCCTGACTTACAGGTCTCCCCGTGCCACGGGGCACGAAGTCTGCAGCATCGTCTCAACTAAACAGGCAGGCCTGTGGGCTACTGCCGAAACTGTCAAGAAATGGGGAAGTGGAGGGAAAGCGGCATGTATGGAAAAGAGGGATAAGAGGCACGGGGGGAGAGCGGAAGTTGCAAAGTATAAAACAAAACAAAAGCAGAGTTGAGGGACAGGTGAAGACAAACAGTGAACACGCAGAATTGTCAAGAAGGAGGGTAGGTGGGCAAAATCTGCACTGGACTCTGAGGACTGAAGGGAAAAGAGCTGCCTCTCCCACATGCTTCTATAAATAGAGTTTGTCCACAGGCCAGCTCACCAGCCTCAAACTGAGAGTACCTGGCTGGCCTCAGAATAACAGCCACTGTGGAAATAGCCCTTCAGTGAAAGGAAACACAGGCAACGACGTCATCAGGCACAAAGAACTCAGTTGTTGCGGAATGAAGGTCAGAATCAGTCATTTATTTTTCCTCACATCCCTCTTTTGTCCTTTGACCACGATACTCCCAATCAGTTGTTTACGGCTGTTAACGTTCAAGTCGAGCTCCACATGCAGCACACTCTATGTAGCATACAAGCCTGTGGCACAACAGGTGTTGGGAGGCAGGGATGTAAGATCTTTAGAAGCATAGCAAATTGTAGAAGCCTGTGATAATGAGCAAATGGAGCTGAGGTTTCCAAGAACAAACTTTGGACGCAGTTTTGCATCTTGTTTTAAAACCGCGGTCAATCCCAGTAAAGCTAGAGTTACCGCTCTGTGGCGCCTCCACCGGCTGCAGACTTGTGCCAAACTGGAGGAAATTCCCTCATGGCCTCTCAGAGATATGGCATTCACTATGCGATTTACGGCCGCGTTATGGACGTGTTACGTGAGGCCACAGCGAACTTGACCTTTGAAAATCAAATTCTGTCCACTTTATCCGTGAGTGTCAGTAGATATTCAAGAAATTTCATCAAGGTGTTCCTGAGATGTTGCGTTCATAACAATAGGACGGACGAATCCAAGAAGAATCCAAAAACAACAAAACGGTCCTTCTCAAGGTCCATGTAAGAGCATATTCAGAGCGTTCACCTATGTTATATATTCCTCATAAGCAGTTAGGTTTGGTTAATAAGCACATGAATGAGCTTTCGTGCCAACATGAAAGTCGAAAAAGTGCCTGTGGATCATGCCACAGATACTTGATCAGTTTGGGATCTAGTGAATTCAGAGGCCAGGTGAACACCTTATGCTGTTTCAGTTTTTTTGAGCTGTTCCTAAACCATTTTTGTGCGTTTGTCACTGTCGGGCTCCACATACATTTCTGTGTGTTAAAACCTGTTAATACTTGGTTTTATAGAACAGGTTACAGTTGGGTTAGGGTCACGTTAAGGGCCTAGGGAATGCATTACACCAATGTGTGCGTGTGTGAGAGAGAACTTACTGCTGCCTGCTGTCTCTTGAGCTTATCTCTGTGCTCCTCCAGCTCCTGCAGGTTCAGCTCAGGTGGGAGTTTCTATAATCACACACAGATGCAAACATGCAACCTTAATGTTTGTTTGCAACACATCCTCCTACGCATTTTATTTTTGCATCTGTAAACACTTCTGCGCAGTCACATACGGCTCCTAAACATGTTCAACACACAACATGGTTAAGTCCATGCACCGGCAGAAAAACACTGGAAGTAGAGTTGTGTTAGAGGCCATAGCTGAGATTTCATTCATCTTGGGAGAGATAATCTTCACTCGTGAGCATCTTAATTTTTCAAAGATACCTCGCTATCATTTCAGAGGGCTTAAGCTGGTTACAGTGGCGTGACTGGAGATAGCTGTAGCTCATCCTCGGTTGAAAAGGAAACAAAAAGGATGTGCTCAGTAAATACACTTTGCCAGATCCTACGCCAGATTAGTCGAGAAGGAAGGGGACGTTATTTAGTAAACAGCAAACAAACTCCGCTAGAGGAAGCCGATATTACAAATCCATGGCCCAAAGGATGATAGGTAATTACTTTCCCCTTGACTGAGAGTCTCATTTCAGATGGTGTAGCAATACCAAGATAAATCTAATGAGATTTCACACCCTTCTTCTGTTGAGCAGATGCAATCCATCAATCCGGACGTCAATGGCATGCATGCGGCTCAGGAGAGGTGTAAGAGACAGCAGCTCAGGTGAGAAAGAGCTTTACTTCTGGCAGTCAGATGAGGTTCAGAGCACAACAAACCATATTTACTCACATTAGGAATGCAATATTGCTGTTATCAAAGTCACTGAAATGTGGAGGATTTGATGGAATTATTATTTTACGGAGGGAGGGGTGTGGGAACTTGAGAGCAAGTCTCTTGTTATCATTTTACGAGTGAGTGGTGCCCATTCAGTCAACAGCATGAGCACTGGCATTCATACAGAGTATCTGACCTCCAGTTCATGCTGCATCATGTCGAAGGAGTCGTTTGAAAAGTAGACCTCCTCGATGCTGTCAATGATTTCCTGCTCCGCCTGGGGGTCGATGGGCTTCTCCCTCAGCTCCCGCAACTCCTCCTGAAAGAGGGCGGACGGAGAGAGGTAGACAGAGACAAAGAGAGAGAGAGAGAGAGTTAAAAGATGTCCTTGATGTAAAGCTCCAAACACAATGGACGTCAGCATACAGATATACACCGATCAGACATAACATTAAAACCACTGACAGGAGATGTAAATAACACTGACCATCTTGTGACAATACAATGTTCTCCTGGGAAACTTTTGGATCTGGCATTGGTGTGGATGTTACTAAGCCGTGTACCACCTCCCTAGACCAGACCAGACACCCCCACCCCAGGCGCACAGACAAAAACGGCACTCAGAAAACATGAAAAACAGCACAAGGTGTTGACCTGGCCTCCAAATTCAGTAGATCCCAAACTGATCAAGTATCTGTGGGATGCACTGAAACAAGCCTGATCCACAGAGGCCCCTCCCCTCAACCCATAGGACCCAAAGGCCCCCACTAACAACATTCTGTTGCCAGACACCACAGGACACCCTCAGAAGGTCCATGTCCATTCTCTGATGAGTCACAACTGTTTTGGAGGAACAAGGGAGACCTACACAATATTAGGAAGGCGGTCATAATGTTATGCCTGATCGGTATATATGAAAGAGTGACGAAATAATAAAAAGTAAGCAGAGATTTATGCAGGAAGCGAGAGGTAAAGAGGAGTTCAATAACAACTATGAGGGTGAAGGACAAAGTGAGGAGAAGCAGAGAGGGAGGGACAATGAGGGGGAAAGAGGCGGTGTGGACTGGGAAAATAGTGGATGAGAGAAATGGTAATCGCAGTTTGGGAGAAGATTGCAGCTCGTTTCGTTGGACATCTGCCATGGGAGATAGCAGACAGGCATGGGAGGAAAGACAAGAAGACGCGGCAGATGAAAAAGAAAGAGAGGAGGGAGATTCCTCTTCTGAGAGACTCTGGGAAACATCAGAGCCCTATTGATTAACATGCTGTGCATCCATCGAGGCTTATTGCTGCGGTGAGTCTTTTAGATGAAGGGTTTTAAGCCCACATCCCTTCCTGACTGCCTTAATGAGGGAGATGTAGTCACATGCCAAAGCATCTCTGCCCCGAATCACTCCGATTGCCTTATCTGAATGTCATGAAGGTACGTGAAGGTCAAATCTCATGGCAATCCATCCCAAGATTTGGTCCACTGCCATCCTAAGGCCAGTGGAACTAGCACTTAAGATGCGAGTAGCACTAGTAAAACTTTAGGGGGGATGAGGCGGATGACTCACACTGTAATACTGTGTAAGGCATTGTAGAGTCATATAGCCCGAGGGACAAAACGACCTCCTCAACCTGTCCGTGGAGCAGGACAGAGACAGCAGTCTGTCACTGAACAAGCTCCTCTGCCTGGTTATGGTGTCATGTAGAGGGTGGTGGATTTTGTTCGAGGTCCTTGCATCTGTCACTGATGTCAGGACTCCAGCTCTGCCCTTACTACAGAGCCTGCCTTCTGTATTAGTCTGTCCAGCTGTGAGGTGCTCTTCTTCTTAGTGCTGCATCCCCAGCACACCACAGCGTAGAAGAGGGTACTGGCAGTGATAGTCTGACAGAACATGTCCAGCAACTTCCAGCAAATATTAAACAACATTAGTTTAAGACCATGCTAGTCGACCAGTCCACTTTGTGATCCAGCTGTAGACCCAGGTACTTAAAGCATAGAGTCTTCTACACAATCCCTGTTGATGGTTACAGGCCTCAGGTGGGGCCTGGACCTCTGGAAATCCGCTACCATCTGCTTGGTTTTAGGTGCACTGATCAGAAGATGGCTCGCTCCGCACCATGAGACGAAGTTGTTCACCAGATTCTTGTACTCCTGCTCTTGTCCATCCCTGATACACCCCACAATTGCAACGTCAACAAAGAACTTCTGCATATGACATTACTCTGTGCTGTACTCGACGTCCAAGGTGTACAGGGTGAATGGGACAGGGGAGAGCACAGTCCAGTTCCCCAACCTGGCATACTGAGGTCTCCTAGTGAGATAGTCCGCTAACCAGGAAGTGCTGTGAGTCTACTCCCTTTTCTACTAGCTTTTCTCTCAGCAGCAGGGGCTGAATGGTGTTGAATACGCTGGAAAAGTCAACAAACATGATCCTCACAGATGCAGCAGGTAGAGACGTCTTTGCATCATCTGCAAAGAAACCATTCACCAATGCTTGGTGGCCTCACTTTATACATGCTCTGAGAGAAAACCCTTTATTCATATTAATGTTGAGTCTCAGCTCATTAAAACTAAAAAAAAAAAGTCTGTGGACTAAGGATGAGAATAAACAATGGAATTATGTGATGAATGCAATCTATACACCCATACAAGGACACACATATATACTCGGGCTGCACAATATCACACTCATTGCAGGACATGCAATGTCAAGTAAGGCTGATTAACCCCGATACATAATGCTACAACTTTTCTGCTACAAGTACAGAGATGTAGCTTCCTGTGATCTCCAGGATCCCTACTGGTACCCTTTGTAGATTACAGCTGAGAATCACAGATGAGGCCCCCTACTAGGAACTTCATTACTAACATTACGACACATTGACTTTTAAGATCGATCAAAGAGCGTTATATGAATGTAGCGGGGTGCCATGGAGTCCAACAGCTGATTGATATCTAATTTCCCCTTCATAATCACTTGAGAAGAGTACTCACAGCCGTCATCTACTTTTGTGTTTGGTGCGTTGAAACTATGCAGCAACCTCCAAGGATGGAAAAAGAAGCTGAAACCCCAAATGACCATTTGAGGTTGGCCTCAAAAGTAAACCAACCCCCATAGACGGCCATGATAAAATGCCCAACTTCACAGATGAAATGAACTTGTTTACAACCCGGGGCCAAAGTGGTAAACTTCACAGGCTGCTAGCTGTCTCAGCTCAACTCACACTTCACCTCTTTGCTCATTTTGCTCATTTTGCGTTAGCTGAGAGTTATGTGGACTCAGGCGCTGCCAAGATGGCGATGGCCAGTGCCCAAACTGGGCTTCAAAATAGTCCGTCTTTATATACAGTCAACAGTGGTAATAAATTACCACCTCATGATGATATCATTAGCATAAATCTCTTAAAGGAGCATACAGAAACCTTTAGGGTTACATATTAAACAACTGTAATTCTGACTCCTTTATGCAATTTGCACGTTAATACCCTCAAATTAAAGCCCGGAGCACATATTAATTTCATAACTTGCACATGTTTTGGAAAACAACACTATCCAAAAATATATGGACCTATCCATACTCCATTAAATAAAGATGTTCTTGAGATAGCAGGCACTGATCAAGAAAACCTTGTTACACACCTGCCTACCCACAAATATTTTCCCGGCTACTATCAGCAAGGAGCACGCAGCGCAGCGATGAGGTGTGTCACCCAAGTAACTAAATTTGCATCCGTGGGTGACAGCGTGTCTTGATGAGCGACATTTACATACGGCAACGCTGCTGAGAATAAAATATAACTTCGCCTAATTCAATTCCACACGGAGGGAACTGAGAGGACTGAAATGAAGCATTCAAATGTGTTTAATGTGTGTGTTTGCGTGCGCAGTGTATAGATCTTCAGGCGGATGCTTGCATCAGGTGAGGGAGGGAGGGAGGGAGGGAGAAGGAGCCCCTCCCTCCCCGGGGGGGAAATGTGTGGGTGAGTTGCATGAGATTGAAAAGGAGGACGGGAGGTAGGGGCTCACGCTCTGCTATCAAAAAGGGTGGGTGGGAAATCAGCTCAAATGAGCGAGAAAGTGAACAGGGGAGGGGGGGGGTGAGGCGGATGACTCATTGGTAACGAAAGTTACAGCAGAAAGTAAAAGACAGAGGAGTGAGGGAGAAAAAAAAGAAAGGACACAAGACAATGATGTGTCTCCTCTGAAGACCACTCCAGGGCGGTTAGGGCAATTCGCCTCCACTGTGTCACCATCCCTCTGTCTCTGCTTCCACCTGAAGTGACGTGCGAAACATGTTAAGTGAAGGACTCGTTGAAGGGGCTACTTCGGAATAAATGATTTCCTACAACTCCCTGCAGCTGCACGGGAACAAACAGTACCCCGTGTGAGAGACCCCAAAACCCGAGCTCCTGCGGGGCTTTGATCAAATTTCACTTTTCAGGGATGAGGAACAGACAAACCACAATTCACCCCCAAACTCCGCAAATTAAGAAGCCCGCATCTCGCCGCAGAAATTAGACATCTATTTGCATACAAAGTGAGGGACGTTTAGAGAGCTTTATCAAAGAATCAAAGTGGACATATTAGTCGGGGGTGCTCAGTGAATGGGGAAAAATTAGGCGCGAGACAAAAGTGCCCAGCAAACACAGTGGTCCTGATAAAACAAAAGGCTGAATAAACAACAGGAGGTTCGTGGAAAATCCTGTGGGACGCACAGTGAGATTGACGAGGAGGCTGAGAGGAGGGCCAGCTATTTCCACTATGGAATCATTCATTAGATGAACAAATCAAAACCTCCTTGTTGTAATCAGAGCCGAACATGAACGCGAGTCTAACTGGGTGTGTATGCTACGACACGAGGGTCTGACACGGATATCTTTGGGGACATTAAGACATAATCACAGCCGACAGCTGCGGGGTTAACAAATAATAACACTGAATTTCTGCTTGGAAGTGCGTGATTATTATACCTTTCATTCAACACTGTGTGAAATTGAGTCAAAAGCGTGGCTACTCTGTGATTTCTTGTAGTTGTTTTGAGTGTATAGTAACACTCTTGAATGTTTAATTAGATTGTTGCTTATCCGCCAAAGAGGACCGGGCCCGTAGGTCAGAGCACACTGCGGACTGTCAATCTGAGGCCGCGTTCTCGCTCAAGATATCCTGAACTAATGACAGGTTATCAAAAACGCCCTCCTCGCAGCTTTATCCCCAGGCACTGTATGCAGAAAATACATACTGCACACTGGAGTATGCCAGCCAATCATTTTAGAGGTATAATTTTAGAATATAATCCAATATTGAGGAGGCGATGAAGTCCAAATGTGTGAATGAATGTCTCCTTTGGTGTGTGTCTGGACAGAGAGTTTTTAATCCAGACCATAAAAAAAAAAAAACGGTGTCGAAAGTGAATTGAGGGTGACCCCTACTGGTGGGAAGCTGTTACTGCATGAACCTGCAGCGGTTTTAATAGACTGCTGTTTACGTGCAGGGAGGAAAAAACGTATTTTAGACGGGGGGAAAATAAAGAAAAGCACTAAATCCTTACATCTGAGAAGTTGGAAATTGAAAATGTTTATTTAATTATCTAGAATTTAAAGTGTTGTTGTGTGCAAACGATGCCATGCTCATATAGTTACAACGTTTAATGACGGAAATCCTCAAATGCACCACAGAGCTGAAGAGGTTAAGAGGGATAACACAGCATAACCTATAAAGCAAATCCTTAAAAGTGACTCGCAGAGGGACAACGGCTTTGAACAAAAAGCACTGGAAGAGTTCCTTTGTTGTTAGTGTCAACCCAGAAAGCAGCTGAGGAACAGAGAGATTTTTTAAAAAAAGGAACGAAAACATCAAGGTTGCCAAAAATAGCTTCAAGTCTTTTGGGAAGATTTAAATAAACAGGGAAAAACATTTTCTTTACCGTTACTCAAAGTTTAAAGTCATGGAACTACTATTAATTACAATTTTGAAATGATATCAAACACGTTGAATGAGGTCAAAAATGCTTTAAACTTAACTTCGACGTCTCAGTGTGACTCTGAGTTACATGTAGAGGCTGTTAGGTACACAACAGATTTTTTATCGAGAGTAAATTGATGCTCATTGCCAAGAGTCTGACCTTTGTGTGTTCTCATAACCAGTCTGAGATCTGCAGTA
>JASGAT010396766.1:0-13226 GCA_030220025.1 Chelon auratus
CATTGTTGTAATCCCACCATTCCTGTCTACCACCATGTTTATCTGTGGTTCAGTGTTGCATGTTATTGACTGTTCATAAATGTGTTCAATACGAGGATCAGACCATATTGTTTTATCAATGCAATATAATCACTCTGTTATAGATCACCATTAAAAGAAGTCAAATAAATATTAATTGATGGTTTACAAACATCTTATTAATCATTAAATAATTATTATAAACATCAGTCACAACTTTACAATAACCATCTAAGTAATGTTTATAGATGGTTTATAAACCAATTATTAATCATTTACAAACATCAGTTGCAACTTTACAATAACCATCTAAGTAATGTTTATAGATGGTTTATAAACCAATTATTAACCATTTACAAACCTAGGTTAACTTACATTAATATATTATCTATTTGCATTTATAAATGGTCTATATACCATCTATAAATGGTCTATATGCTGCTTATAAATGATAGTTAAACATTAATAAACTGTTTACCATTTATAAATGGTCTATATACCATTTATAAATGATGGTTATTGTAAAGTGTTACCAACGACTGATTTTCGTGTTGAAAGAATTCCTGCAGGTCACATTCCCTGCTCTGACAAGAAATGAATAGTTTGGAGAACAGCTGACATTCTTGTTTCAGCTGTTCTCTACACCGAGCGTTACAGCCCTGAGTCACGAGTTCAGAAAAACTTAAGGCACCTCAGATTCAGAGTTCCTTCTTCTCAGTGATAACAGTCCATCCCTGTACTGCCAGTAGGTGCTAAGTACTTTACTTTCTTTGCAGTTAAGTAGGCAAACTTGTTGATTTGTTAGCAACAGCAGCAACCTCCATAGTTTTAACTCACTAATAGTCACACCTGCCACTATTAGCTGAGAAAAGCCTAAATTCTGATTGGACCCAGACCCACTGTCTAACTTTGCAATTACACCTGAACCAACTTCTCTGTAGTATTTTGCAATTTATACATGTCCTTATTCAACACAAATTTTAGGACACATTCAGACAATGATACAGCCATTGACTACCAAAATGTGATGACATCCTTCCACAGCAACATCTGCATGAAGGACAAAATTGTTAGGGTAGGGTCTAGTACTACATTGAATAATAATTATTCTAATAGGATCCAATGAGTAAACCACAAAACTCTTGGACATTTGGAAATGGTTTTATCATTGTAGGTGCCACTCTCTTTCTGTGTCTTACCCTAACAATTTACATCACTGACATTCTTCTCTTTCTCACTAACACTGTTAGTAAATGTCAATGTGCTTATGTGTATTTCAGTTTTTTACCTGATGATTTTGTTTTGCTTAGCTACGATAGTTAGCGTTTACCACAGCCCAGTTGGTTAACTGACTGCCCAGATGTCATTACTATGAATGGACTTTTCCAACTTGAATTACGCACGGAACTTATGCTCTCACGAACACACATCGAGTGAGATCGTGAGACCAAAGGGGGGATGTTGGGACCTGAACCTGGTGGTAAGCTATGGAAGATCACCATGCATAACCAAGTTAACCACATGTCTTGGAAACAAAGGGAAGCACCAGAACTCTAAGTCCCACAATCCTCCAGGTGTGAAAACTGACACCAAACTTCAACTAGTCCAGAATTCAGCTGCCCGCATCACAACTTGAACCCCCTGCATTCACCACATCACTCCTGTCCTTCAAGAGCTTCATTGGCTCCCAGTTCAATTCCGCATCCAATTCAAAGTCCTCCTGTTTACTTTCAAGGCCATTCACAGCCTCACCCCCCCATATTTGTCTGTTCTCCTCCATGTTCCCACTCCATCCCGCTCTCTAAGGTTCCTCTTCCTCCATACATCTGTCTGTCCCTACTGCCCATCTTACCATCATGGGGAGCAGAGCATTCAGCCACTCTGCCGGACGTATTCAATATATCTGAGAAGAGTGACAAGGACAAGGGAGAGAAAAAGTTCCTACCCTACACACACCTGGGTATCTGGGTCTGAATGTCTATTCAGAGGCAATCAAAATATAAATAATTGGGCAATTAAAATAAAGTACATCAAAGAGACATGTTTAATTTGGATCCGAACAAATACTTACCCACATTAAAGTGTCTGGTTCAAAATGACCCGCAACATCATCTTTGTATACAAACAACAAACACTGTACAGACATCCCACGACACATCAAAGTGTTGAGATTTTACACACCAGTTCATGAACCTATATGAGGAAAAGTCACAAACTTTCATGAAGAAAAAAAAGGATAACCAGTACACAAAAACTGAAATGGGTCAAATTGACCCTTAACATAATACCGGGGTTAAAGAAGCGAGACGTGACAGTGTCACAGGGAGATCCTGATGGCTTAATATGGGCAACCACATCTTCTAAAAATGACAGACACCGGCTCGAACTTATCAAACACAGCAGTGCAAGGGACGGGGTCAGAAGGATCAGATGCTGGAGCTGAGATGCGAGCCCTTGCAGTAGCAACCTTATGAATAAAAAAGTTCAGGAAGCTATTGCGCATTTCAGGAGATGTTTCAGTGCAAACAGGTGCATTAAGAATAGCGTCAATGGTGTTAAAAAGCACACGTGGGTTGTGACGGTCGGACTCTATCACTTTTGCCAGGTGTTCCCTTTTGGCCTCTTTGACAGTATTTTGGTAATGGCGCCAGCAGTCCTTCAGGATCTGGAGAGAAACCTGCAGCTTGTCTTTCTTCCACCTGCATTCAGCTCTGCGACACTCCTGTCTAGCTGCTCAAGTTATGTTGTTAAACCAGGGTTCGGGTTTCACTTTAGGCATCACAGTTCTTAATGGAGCCACAGAGTACAATGAGGTTCGGCAGGAGGAGTGGAACCAGGAGCAGAGCTCCTCCGTGTTAAAATATGTAAAGTCAGAGGAGGTGGAGAGCTGGTTAAAAGCAGAAGAGAACTGATCAGCAGTAAAAGGGGTAAAAGTACGATGGTACTGGGTGGGAGCGCTAAGTTTAACCACAGCAGAAGAGAATACAGTTTCAAAAACAACAGGCTTATGATCAGAAATCACATCGTCACAGATCTCCAAGTTTGACACAGAAAGACCATGAGAGAGAACAAGGTCCAGTGTGTGACCATGTTTGTGTGTGGGACCAGATACACACTGCACCAAATTAAAAGAGTCAATAATGTTTAAAAACTTCTTCAACACACATTAATATTAAAATCTCCAATAAAAAAGGCACGGTCATCCTTAGGCATAAAGTCAGCTAAAAGATCAGAAAAGTCACTGACAAAGTCCTTATTGTATTTGGGGGGTCGGTAGATGACAGCACACAACACAGGGTCGAGGCGACCCACCTCAAACAAGGTCACTTAAAAAACTGGAGATTGAAGATGAGGTAGCACGCTGCTCACATTTAAAACCATTCTTATAAACAGTGGTCGTTCCTCCACCATGACCTGATGTCCGCGGGGAGTTAAAATAGGAACAGCCTGCTGGTAAAAGATCAACCAGAGCGCTGCAGTCACCGGCATCCATCCAAGTCTCCATCACACAGAGGAAATCCAGGCAACGGGAGCTGTAGAAATCCCACAGGATAAAAGTTTTGTTCGATAGTGATCTGGCATTCACCAGGCCAATCCTGGCAGGAGCTGGAGCTTGCGGTTTGGTGGATTGGGGAGCCCGGGGCTCTTCAGGAGCCAGTGATTCACCCCATGATTGCTCTACAAAATGCTTGCTTTAGGAGGGAGAGGGTAAGGTGATCTGCTGGAGTAGTGGTGCTTATTGGAGATATAAACAGGAATGGGAAAAGGTTGTGATGTAATGGGATCATACCCAAATGGGGTGCTGGTGTGACATTTAATATTGACAAGATTATTCGGGTTAAAACGTCATCTAAATAAAGGCAGAACAGACCTGCTGGAGGATACAATGGTGCAGATAGGGAAGGTATTACACAAAGATGACCTACAGAGGGAGCTGGTGAGATCAGTGGCAACTGCTGAGTCCCACAAAGAGGAGGGTGAGGAAGAGTAGCCAGGAAAGAACGGAAGATGAGTAGTTTCAGCACCTTTCTGCGAGAGGGCATCAGCGCTAATTGAAGGTGCTAGATTATATTGAGTGGACTGGGGTAGGGGCACTTAGAGACCAGGTGATGATAATGATATTAATGGTCACGCACGGAGAGATAGCTGGTATAAGACGGCATGCTGTATGTTCACAACTAAGAGGTTAGAGTCATGTGTCGTAGATGGGTTTCTGTTTTTATCACTTTTTTTTTTTCTTCAGTGCAAAGTAATAGTGATCTACCCGTAAATATATAGTCACATATATATTGTCGTATCAATTGTTGCTACAGTGTTAAAAGCTCTGTCCATCTTTGTTTAAATTATTATCAAGAAAAATTGGTGCACTGCACCTTTACAAAAACAGCACTGTCTCTTTAAGAAAGACGTAGTCTTGAGTTGTTGAAGTTGTGCGTGGATTTATGCCGCTGAACTGAGGGCATTATTTTTATATAAAGTAAAAATAAATAAACATGAACGTTTATCTAGCTGTTTGTTTTGGAGTTGCAACGGATAAATACCCGCACTACCTTTGCGATCTACCGGTCGATCGCGATCAACGTAATGAGCACCCCTGACAAAGTGTCTCGTGTCTGCCTGAGAACAAAAAAGTTCTTCCTATCTCCTAGTCATGGGTTACTGTTGTCTTCTACTGAAGGAGATGCTGTCAGTGTGGTAACGTCTTCCGTGTCTTCCTTATCAGCGTTAACTGTAGAGGTAGCCATGTTGATGTCCGGCGCCCCGTGCATCCTGTCCTTACCTCTGAACCTCCTGAGAGTACCGTACGTTGTTCTTC
Organism: Chelon auratus; assembly: GCA_030220025.1. Taxonomy (NCBI): domain Eukaryota; kingdom Metazoa; phylum Chordata; class Actinopteri; order Mugiliformes; family Mugilidae; genus Chelon; species Chelon auratus. Next base: position 4,835 of record JASGAT010396766.1, read on the forward strand.
TCGGACACGCCAATTCCAGATAATCTTTCGATGATTAATTATATTTCTATTTTAATTTGTAACGAGTAACAAGGTGGCAAACATCACAGTAATGAAGTAAAAGTATATTTTTTAACTTTTAAATGTAGTAGAGTAAAAGTAAAAGTCCTAAAAAAAACTCAAGTACAGATCCTCAAAAAAACTACTTACGTAGTGTAACAAAGTACATTTACTTTGTTACTATACACCTCTGCTTGTATGCTGGCTAGCAACACAAACAGTACTGTCAGCATTGGTTGTTCATGTCAGTTTGTAAAGAATGAGACAAGAGGTAAAATAGATGTCACTTTGAATTTACAATCATCTAAACTTTAGACAGCAGAAGAAAAATACTGAACATCCCCCAACACCACTTACATCCCTGGAGTAAGTCTGTTAATGCTGTGGTTGACACCCCTTCGTAATTAGGCCACAAAGTTATTGATCAACCTTTGCTTTTAAAGTTTTTTACACAATTCAAGTACCAAAAACTCATATACACTAAAGTTTATATTATTTCTTATTATTCCTCTCATAACAGATGCACATATTTCCAGCTACCAACTCTGTTTGAAATAAATTGCATCAATAAAATTAATCATGATCAGTTTATCCAAGTGTTGGTCTAAAAACGGAATCTCCTGACCTCATAAATCCAGCTGCCTGACAGGGGAACCATTGATTTCATAAAACTCTGTCAGACAAGCATCCTCCATCCATTTAACATTTTATTTACTTATTTATTTAAATGGAGAGTAATACGATCATTTCAGTATTTTCCCACTTCATTCCCAATATATTTTGGACCAGGATAAGATGTTGTCAGGTATATATGTTAATTTAAAGATTGTCTCATCTTATCTTATTAAACTGTAGTTTCTCTGCCAAAATGTGATGACTTGTTTTGACATGAGTGGGGGTGGTTGTAGCATAACTTTAAAATCATTAAACCATCACCATCACATCAAACTGAGAACATCATTATTTTTAATCATTTAACAGGATGCTCCAGCACTTTGGAGAGATTGGGTCAAAGCCAAAGGAAGTGTGGGTTAAAATGTACATTGTGCAGAATTTGGGGCAGTCATACCTGTACTCCAGGGTGACCAACGTTCACTTGGATACTACTACTGTGTATGGTGTAACAACAGATTCATGCACACATATGTTGTTTATTGTAGATGTTCTTCACACAGATACTGTAAAATTAGCGTAGTCTGTAGTAGTTGAACAGAAAGTGCATTTTGATTTATGGTCATACACACACAGTGTTGTTCTTTTTTAAATGTTCCCTCACGTTAATATCAGTTTGGGCAGAAAGTTTGAACTTTCATATAGTGTTCTCTGGTTTGTAAATGACTACAAACTGACAGTTCAGGATGGATGCTTAGCTTAGCTTTAATCAGAAACAATGCAGGAATGCAGGAAGATTACACTAATAAAGTAAAATATAATAAATGGTGTACAACAGTACAGTGACATAACTACTAAAAATACTATTTAAAACACAAAATGTCTTTTGTTTCAGCACTTTTTTTGTGAATATAGAAAATCGCTGTAAATAAGAAACGTATTTGTTCAATATCATTAACTCATTTGAAAAGCATGAAGGTATCTCAAGGTCCAGATTCAAAATATCACAACAGATTAAACTAATTAAATATTATTGTACTGTATATTTACAGTTCAAAAGAAATCACACAGTCACATCTAACAATGCTCAATAGTTTTTGAGTAACTGAGTAAAACGTTCTTGGCTCCTGGAGCATCAGGAGCCAAGGAGCACCCTTAGAAAGTTGTCAAGATAAAGCACCATGTCAAGAGCTACGTTGAAATTATTTCTAACTTGCCTAAGTGAAGATCAAAATTGTATCAGAGATATACTGTTTATAATAGCATACATATAGCATTACAACAGATGCTGTAATGTTACTCTGTGTAATATACACTTGGTGTTCTACTGGGTTTTTATGGAATGACTATTCAGCTTAAACTACAGTGTGTATTCATGGTTAAGAAGGAACAGTCACAAGGTGGCCGATGTATGGGTTCTAATAGTTTTTTGATACAGAGAAAGAAGATATATCAGACTCTGGATTACACACCAAACTTGCAAGCTTTTCCCATTTGATGTCACCAGTAAAGAATGTCACCAGTTCATGGAATTAGAAAATTAAATGGGTGTTTTCAGTTAGCCTGGGTCAGCTTTACAAATTCTAGCATTTAAAAAGCAAATATCAGAGAAAGTAGGCCAATGATTAAATCTATGGAAAGATAAGCAAAAGCGTTTTGTCTCAAGGCTTAGGGTCTCTGCTCTGTACTTCTGCTCTCAGGTGCTCATCTAACCTGAGTCATTGCAGCTCCTGTTAGATTTATCCCCTACGTCTGCTTCTGCGCTTGCCACGTCGCTTACTTTTACCTCCTCTTTTACGTTTGGTGCTTCTCCAATTCTTCTTCCTTCTTTTACCCTTGCCACGGATCTTACGGCGGTTTTTACTTTTGCGACCTCTCCTTACCTTGCGTCCTCTCCTATGCTTGCGCCCTCTCCTTACCTTGCGTCCTCTCCTATGCTTGCGCCCTCTCCTTACCGTGCCTCCTTTTTTCCCTCTACGTCCTCCTTTACCCTTGCAGCCGCCTTCCTGAACTCCTTTGCACTTGCCAATTTTTCCACCTTTCCCCTTTTCTTTGCGCCCTCTCACTCCGCCAGTGTAGCTGAATATGTCAGTCCCAGTGCCAAGTGGTTCTACATCAGCAGCATCTCCTCCTTGTCCAAGTGGTTCTACATCAGCAGCACCTCCTCCTTGTCCAAGTGGTTTTACATCAGCAGCACCTTCTCTATCTGCTGAGTCGCCTTGAAGGATCTCTTTGCGATTGTTCGGGTCTTGGTTCTGTGAGATGTTCCCAGCCAGACTTAATGAGTCACCCTGTGAATACCTGCCAAAGATACTAATTTTAACTATTTTGGTTCATGTGGAAATATACAGGTGGCAGCATAGGTGGAAAGTTTGCACTGTGGAAGTGTGGGTATACAGGAAAGTATTTATATGTATTTTGCTTTAGAGCCCCAGACAGTCTTTGTGTGTTTTTGTTTGGTTTGGATACCTGTATACACAGGTATACTGCTGATACAGCCCTGTCAGTGAAGGATGTGAAAGTAAATGTTCATGAATTTAGGAAACGAAAAACCACATCAGTGAGAGAATTCATCTAAAGTTTCAGACTGTCAAGCACATAGTTGAAACAGTGAATATTTGGCTTGGATAAATGGATTTTAAAATAGCAATGTCAAAGATCTCTTTACGGTCTTACTTCGGCAGCACCTGTGGTGATTCAATCTATGCCTATCTGTGGATGTTCCAGCCTCTGGTTGCCTAGGTAATGGTCTTGAATATTTCATGGTGAAACAATAAGAATAAAAAAATGTTAATGTATGAGTGAGCTCTGTATTCTCCATTAGCATGGTGAATTTGGTAAGAACTAAAGTCCTGGTCAGTGTTTGCTTGTCGAAAACATTTGAAGAACTCTGAAACAGTTAATTGAAATATGATGTGCTCCCATTGGTTATCACCTTAAAGTTGCGATACGTAAGTTTAACTTTATACTCACCCAATCCACGTCAACCAAGCATCATTTTTTTCTATCATCACTACAACTCACTGAATGTTACATGGTCGTTGCTGTCCTATTCTTATATCTTAACTGTGAATGGGATAAATAAAGTATCTATCTAATCTAATCTAATCTAAAACAAAGGTGACTGGACTCCAATCATCCAAGTAGCTTCTTCAGTTCTAAATGACTGGTGGGGACTTTAGGTTTTTATTAGGAACACCGGCGGGTGGTGGCAACTTGAAATTCACTTGACTAGCATCTATAAATGACCTGATATTCATCTGCAATTAGAGGATGTTGCTTGGCTTAACCCGGGTCTTATCCTGTTTTCCATGATTAAATTTTCATAGTTTCATGTCGACACCACCTGACATCTGACCTTCCTGTCAAACAAAATGATTGCATCTAATCGATGGTCACACATTTCTCTTGCTGTGCACATTATTGAATTAAATATTTATTGTTTTCTGTCCTGACTGAAATAATTTCACTCATCAATATTCAGTGGGCCAAATGCTCCATCATCATATCATAGGAACTTTAACAACAGACAGTTGTATGAATTAAAATTTTTAAGATCACAATTTAAAAAATATGTTCATATATATATATATATAACATGGTAAATCTGTTTCAGAGACATGACATAAAAAAAGAGAACTTACTCATTCTTGATGCTTGGGTCTACAGTAGCCATGCTGTTTTGAACAGTCAGGAGAAAGGTCAGCACCATCCAGCACAGGCCAGCCATCTACCCAGAGCGGGTTTAAAATAAAGTGATTCAACACACAGCACAGACTCAAAATACATAAAAACCACTGAAATAAATAAACAGATTATATTCACAGACTATGCCAGTTTAACTTTTATTACTGTGGCTAACATTTTGCATAAAGTGGAGTTGGACAATAATAAGTAGCTTACCCTAGCACCTGTTCCCAGCTGAATGACCTGATCTGATCACCCAACAAATTTAATATATTTATCTTACAAAAAATCCCATTAAGTTCGTAAAACTAAATCACTTCATATGCATATTCATTTCAGAGAATGCTGAAATGAATGATGCTTGGTCAGTTGACATGGAACATTAATTAATTGATTAAGTCAATTTTTATGAAGTGATGAAAAATGTCTTGTAGCTTCTTAGATATGAACATTTTTGAATTTCAAAACAAAATTACAATTTAAGAAGAAACTATTAAACAAGGTTATAAGCAGTTTAAGAATTATGATAAACTATTGTTGGCTGCAGTCGTAGCCTGTTTTGCTCTGAGGAGTGAAAAAGTACCTTCTGTGGAGAAAGATGTGAAGCTGTCCACGCCTCTGTTTTGATGGTAGTGTGTTAAAAAGAAGATGCTGCTTTAGTCTGAAGGGTGTGTTTTTATATACCATGACTAAACCAACTCACAGTGGTGTCATACCCTTATTTGAAAATGTCTTTAAAAAAGAAAGAAGTGAGTGACGCAATCAAGTTGATCAGTATAAGTAGTGTTGAGAAGTTCTGAAACATTTTGGTGTACGTTTTTCTTCTTTAACAAAAACCTTTATTTGTCCCGCAATGGGGAAATTGCAGTTTGCAACAGCACACAGAAAGGGTAGAATAAAAAATGACATGAGTAAAAAGAGTGGCACATACAAGACATATAATGAAATAGAATAAGATGAAAAAAATGCACAGATTGAAATGTAAATATCGCACAGACTGGTGTAACTGGGATATACACTTTAAAAAAATGGACTAAATTATAAATCATAATATATAACAGAACAAACTTCTGCTTTTACCTTAGTAGACTACTTGTAAGGGACAAGTAAAGCGAAACATTGACCATTGGAGTAGCAGTGTCCAAAGTACTGTGCAAGTCACATAAGCCTGTGAAGTGAATAACACTGATCTCATTACAATGTTATTTTGTTCTGGAAAACCCGACCCTTGACACCTACCACCACCTGAACACTGCTGCAGATCAAGCACATCCACATGGCAATGGAAAGGTGATGTTTGTTCCATCCTAACCCAGCTAAGGAATGCACATGCACCATCCACAGTGGACAGGGTCAGCATGGACACCGTGTCTGGTCATGAGCTACAAAGCATCATTCACAGTGTATTCTGACATCTTTTCATTAGACCGAACATTAACGTTTTCAGCCTTTGTTCCTCGCACACATCAACAAGCCCATTGTCAGTTCACAGTTTTCCTTCCTTGGACCACTGACCACTGCAGACCAGGAACACCCCATAAAAGGTGCAGTTTTGGAGATGCTCTGACTCAGCTGTCTCACTACCACAATTTGACACAATTTGAGATAATCAGCATCATTCACTTCACCTGTGCATAATGTTTTGGCTCAATGGGTGCATATAATTTCCAGCACCAGCCTCCAAGCATTAATGGTTTAAGTAATCATTAAAGTTGCTGTTACTGTTTAAACTAAAATCTGTGTAATGGTAAATTAAAAGTGGTAGTCTGCTACAAACAACAATGAATAATCTCATCTCAGAGCATAGGAAGCAAAACAGATGAATGCATAAGAAAGTGGAAAAATTATCAATTAAAAAATGAAGTAAAACAGCCAATTAGAGATGAAATGAGATGAGATGAGATAGAACTTTATTCATCCTCATGGGAAAATTAAGGTGTTACAGTGACAGGGCAAGACAGTGCAAAAATGTAACAAGAGTAAAATATATTAATGGTATCCCTAACCTTAACACTGCAATTTCCCCATTTTGAGACAAATAGAGGTTTTCTTTTTCTTAGTAATTACAGTTGGTAAAAAAAAAAAAGTTAATGAAAGGCTGTAGTGGTGGGACATTCAGAATATCACAAATAATACTGACAAACTTCAATAGGTAGATTGCAGTTAAAACAAAACAAAAGAAAAAAAATAATGCACCAAAAATAACATGAGTATGGGTACTGCATTTGAGAAATACAAAAGAGAATTACACAGAATGAAGTAATACTGTGATAAACAGATGTGTCATGTATTTTAGTTGTGGATGAAACTCAGCAGCAGAGCTAAGAAATTCAGATGTCAAAGAGTGTGACTGCTGAAGGGATAAAAGACCTCCAGACTAGGTGGAATATGAGGCAGCTAATCTGATGATGAACTTCATCAGATGATAAACAAAGGATGATGACACTGGACTGGTAGTGGGCTTCAACTACAGCAGAGGTTAAAGGACGGGGACACTGCCAGTGTGTTTTAGGCTTTTGCATTAGACTGAAATGTCATGCTATGTGTTTTAGAACATTTAGACATTACTGACAGAGAAATAACAAGAAGCATGAGGTGTGTATGTGTTTGTGACTTCAGTGGGAAGCACTGCTGCGGTCCAACAATGAGTTGTGTAAGCTCAGCTGGAGCATGCTGAGTCATTAAGAGCTCAAGATAAGACAAGGACTTCTGCTTGATGAGTGACTAGTTCCTTTTACATTTAGCCTCCCCATGTGTGAAGGAAATAAAAGTATGTGAACTAAAGTTAACACACGTCACAGTTCTGCCTGTGATTCCTCTTACATTTTCAAACTGCCATCAGTTTGTATCATAAGATTCCACATGCACGCTTTAGGCAGATATGTGTATCTATGACAGATGTATGTTTATCTTGCTGTTCTCTTCTCCTCTCTCTTTACTATTCTCTTCTCTTTTTCTTCTGTCTGTACCCTGGCTGGCCTTAGGCAGATGGGTCCCTCCATATGAGGTGGGTTCTGCTCAAGGTTTCTTCCTGTTAAAAGGGAGTTTTTTCCTTGCAACCGTTGCCTTCAGGCTTGCTCTGGGAGTTTCAGGCCGGGTTTTTGCAAAGCGTCTTGAGACGATTTGTATTGTTATTGACGCTATATAAATAAAATTGAATTGAATTGAATTGAGTTCTCTGAAGATTTATGCTGTCCCAGAGTTGGATAAACCAGAACCTGTCAAAGTCCAGCTTCAGCATCAATTCAATTCAATTCAATTCAGTTTTATCTATATAGCGTTAAGGGTTAGGGGTTAGGTGTTAGAAAAGATCCACCCCAGAGCCGAATCTCCAGAGTGGTAGTGTACACTCCACCCGAGGAGCCTCCCAAGTAGCAACCCCGACCCTCGAAAAAAAAAAGAAGTTCCCACCACCCATAGGTGGTGGGGTTTCAAAAAATTAGGCATCTTGCCAACACCAGTATTGGCGCAACATTTCGGCCGACTTGGCCTTCCTCAGTCGCACTGGCGTGTGGTATGGTAGCATGACCTACTTGGCCTATGACTATGCTTGAACTGCTCCTTCTACCACAACCTTCCCCTTCGACTTCCTCTACCAACTAACCTTCCCTTCCCAGCTTCCCCTCCCCAGCGTTATTTCCTCTAAGTGTCTGTCTTGACTTGTCTTTCTTTTAATTGTTTTGCCTCCTCTGCGCAATGTTTCTGTGGTCTTCTTCAGGCTTAGGTATTTGTTTCTTTTTGTTTGACATTAGCTTTGACTTTTCTGTTTCTTTGTCTTTGTCCTCTTCTTTGTCCTCTTGTACTGTTACCCCGTGTTTTGTCTTTATGGCACCCCCTGTCCTTTTTTTTATCTTTGGTGTTCCTGACTTTCTGCATCCCTGCCTTTTATTCCTTTTCAGGGTTGGGGTGGGGCTTAGGGGTTAGGGTTAGGGGGTTAGGGTTAGGGGGTTAGGGTTAGGGGGTTAGGTGAGAGGGTAAGGCCCATCCACCCCTTGGGGGACGGGAAGTGCACGGTCCATCACTCTGGCTGAAACTAACCTGGCCCTAAGTGTTC
>JASGAT010396768.1:0-49964 GCA_030220025.1 Chelon auratus
TTTGAACCCACTGGGCTTTTCCTGCATGTTGTCCCAGTGCCTGGGGGTGTTTTCTTCAGGTGCTCCAAGGTGCGTGTGACCTCTTTCTGTCAGCTGGGACCAGGTAAAGGATAAGCAGGTGTGGCTAATGGTATTATATGGCACCAAATCTATCCCATAGTCTTTGTTTTGTTTTGTTTGTTTTTCAGCCCTGGGTCATTTCTGACTTAATAAATTGAGTTTGACAAACTCTTTGGGCTTTCATCCTCAACTTGTGGCTTTCACAAGGACGTGGAGATTGCCCAGTTGTCATGGCGATGGTTCAGCTGTATGGAGCTGTGGTCATTGTCACTTTCACATCCCTCACTCTCCGCAGTGAAGAGGCCTGGGGTCGTCATGTGACTGACTGAAATGCCACACTTGGGGCCACGTGATTCCTGCCGAACTGTTTGATGTTTTTTTTTGTGTCCTCTGCAAATGTGCCAAACGTCACCATCAGATGTGGCTGCTGTGGTCGCTGCCCTGGTCCGTTTGAAGCTGTCCAGCAAACAACCAGTGGCTCTGGTGTGTGGCCCTGTTCACAGCTGGCTGCTCTGCAGGGATAGGATGGAAATGTATCAGAGGATGTATTCAAGCAGTATTTATTTTAAATGCTGCCACTATGAAGGATGTGAAACTGTGAGGTTCTGATGAGCATAGATCATTAGTTTACTGCGGTTTTAATGTCAGCTATTTGCAACAAAGCTGCGTTTGTTTTCGGACAGGTTTATAGAGAAGCCTCTCTGCTGCTGTCCAAATCAGTTCAACCTGATGCCTGCTGTTCATAATTAGTTACATGCTGTGTGGGCTCTTCCTCCTAATCTGTTCCAGTCCAGAGACTGCAGCAAAGATGTAAATCAGCGCTATCTCTCCCACTTTCCGTAGCTATCAGCCTAAACATGAGTTAGTTGAGCATAGATTCTGACATGCGGCAGGAATGTAAGTTAAGTTACGGCTTTGTGAAAGTGTTTGTGAGGAATGAGAGGAATGCGTGGCTAATCGGTCATCTGTGTGATTACTGCTGATTTTCCGAAAAGCTCACAGCCTCAGACCTAGAGTGTATGCTCAGACCTGCTACCCAGACCGTCACACACAGAAACAGCATGAGTCTCCACTGCAACGTGCCAGACTGTGAAGAATGGTCATTCTAATGTGATTAAATATATAACTTCAGGCCACAAGTTTGTGATTGGGATCTGATTTGGTGCCTCTGCTGCTGAGAAAATGTTTATATTAGATGTTCTTACATTAGAGTATCTGCCCCCCTTGATAATAATGCCTACAGAGTTGCAAAATGGCACTCCAAACACTATAAAAGTCATCAACAGTTTCTCTGTAGTAAGTAATCAGCATAAACTTGTGAGGTTTTTAAGCAGGACAGGTGCTATAGTCAACGTATCGGCGGGTGTTTGTGTGTGTTCCTGCTTTCCCACCACGAAGGAGCTGGCTCAGCTTTGTCTCGTGGTTGGGATTAGCCCCACCTTACTCCCTGCTTGCCCCTACGGCGACCCTGAAAACATGCATCGCAATCTGGCTGCATGTCAGCACAACCCCAAAATCTTAAAATAATCATTTCCAAATACAGCTTTTGTTCTTTCTGCTTTGGTTCTGATAGTTAGATGTTTGCAAATGGTAAACATGATACTAGTGCCAGGAGGCAGTTAACATGGCTTAGCATAAGCCGGCAGCAGGTGTGCGATGTCTTGGCTTGTTAGAAGTTAATAAACAGAACAGTAATGCATCAAGTTGGTGTTTTAGTCGGGGGGAACACATGTTATAATGGTTTCTCTCAAATGTTTTAGATGTTTTCTCAGGGTTGCATCATATTGGACTAATTCCTGAGAAAATGTCAATATTTAAACAGTCAAACCATAGACTGTATGCAAATATGGGAGACATGACGGCTCCAACAAAGTGAAGCCAAAGCGAGTCGAGCCACACTACCAAGCAGACTTCAAACGCACATGATGGCGCCACCTGTATGTCCAGGTGTTTGGCTTCATTTTGGTCCACTGTAAGAAGTGGGGACGCGTTGTCCATCCTTATATACAGTTCGTTAGTCAAACAAACACAGCTCACCTCTTTCCCTTCGGTGCCTTTGTCAGACGTTTGTCCACCTCAGTTGCCAAGGCTACGACGCAAACAAGAGAGCATGAACAAAACGGCTAGTAGCTAATGTTAGCTACGGTTTGCAGACTGTTGCTACACATGCAGATGGAAGGAGAAGGTCATCCCGCTCATCAGCTCCAGACAGAGATACTCACCACTCTGCCACCTGTTGCCTGGAATGGTTTTTGTGTGAATCATCCCAGCCCATTTACCAAAAACCGTATTGGATTAGATTGACTTGTTCGACCTTTTACAACCGCACGGGTGTAATTTCTTCAGTGATGGTTGTTTTACTGCAGAGATGGACGTGTGAGTGCTGTTGTGCTACGATATAGCACTTTGGCTTATGTGATGCTGCCTTCGAATGGTACTTTTGAGCTTGTGGTTGCAACATGGGAAGTCAAGTGGACAAAATGCTCGGCATTCAAGTGGTCAGTTGTGAGAAGATTGCTGCTAGGCAACTGCCACTGTCTGGAAGCCACTGAGGTTAACAGTTTAATAAGTTAACGGCTGGCTTACTTAAGGAAAGGCCATGCAAGAGCGTAGCTAAAAGATGAAGTTGTTGGGGAACATCAACACAAAAAATGTGTGTGGCTTAATTCCGCCACTTTTTTAAAAAATGTCAGCAAACACCTCACAACTTGTGAACCCTAGCAAAAATTTCCACTTAGGAGGTTGTGAATACCACAAGCGACACTTCTAGTGAACACTGTAGCCACAGCCCCATTTGAAGGCAGCATGGGACATCCATATTTGCTTGTTTTTAGCCGGCTTTTCTGTATGTTTCAGCACCGTGTTGGATATTTTTGATATACAGTAGCTCTCAGAAAAAAAAAATTACACTTGGGATTGTGGCTTGAGTGTTTATATACAAGTGGGAAACTGTTAATTAATATGAAAAGGGATTATACAGCACGCACAGAGTGTTAATGCCTGGTAAGACTACATGAAGTCATAGCAGCACCCGCAAACTGATGTAGGTTTTTTCCATTACAGCACTCAGTGAATTGCTAAAACTATCCATGCCGTTATGCTCTAAAATGTACTAATTTTACTTTGTAGTCCCTACAACTTTTGGAAAGAATATTTCCGAAATTTTTTTAGTGAGGGTCTAGCTGTTTCTCCTGCTTCCAGTCTTGGTTCATGCTAGGCTAGGCTAATGCTACTCATCTCTTCAGTTCTTCTTTGCTAACTCTCTAAATATAATCAAGCACATGTATTATTATAAAGACATTTTGTACCACCAAAATAATTATATAATAAAAAAATAGGTTTATTGTTTTTAGCATTTGTGAAATTGTCCCATTTCATGGCTCACGTCTGTTCTGACCTAAACAGTGGCCCCTGCCCAGCTCATAAACTTTCTGTGGTTTCTCAACCAGTACTGTGAAAAGAACAAAATCTGGTTGAACCACTTTTGTTGTCCAACTGGAAAGAAGGTACAAGTTATGTTTGTGGAGCCTGCAGTTTGTCCACTGTTTAAGAAAAAAGTCAGTCAAGTGAAAAAGTATTGTGCAGGTGTAGTGGCCTGTATACACTCATTACAGCGTATATTCACATGTTTTGCATCTCTTTTGCCTTTAAAATCATAAGCAAAAAAGTTCTCGGAATAGGACAGGATCTCAGCTTCTTTTTCCATTAAACATTATTCTGTTCTTGTATTTCATTATTCCATTACCCACACCCGTGAAAATATTTGACGCAGATACGTCTGCAAGACATTTTGTCGTGCTTCCTTTTAAATCAAACTTTTTATCCTAATAAATGACACGTGTGTGCCTGTGCAGCTTGCTCTTGTCTCCCTGATAAACATCACAGACCTGCTCTGTCCTCTGTTCTTCCGCTTCCATTTTACGTGTAAACATGGATGTGTTATCAGCAGGTGAGACGTAATGCAAACTACAGAGGAGGCAGCGGGAGGGGAGATAGGATATACCCACACAAAAATCGGCCTTATCGCTGACTGAAGCCTATTGTGGTCTCACCAACATGAAAGTGGGACTGATGTCAGCGGCCAACATTGTGCACATACAATGAAGTAATTTAACCAGCGAGGGTCAGAGAAGACAACGCTTTAGCTTATCAAAAGGAAGGAGGACACAGAGGTCTTGATTTTTAGGAACGTTTCTGGAAATATGGGGCGAGTATGATGACACAGGAGGTTACATTTCACTATTACACACATAGATTATTTTATTTTATCATGTCATGATAACAAAACTAATTCATTTTCTCTCAGCTGTAGTTTTTAATTAATTTTCTTTCCATATAAATGTAACTCACAGCTGGAGCACTTCTACAGCTTAGATTGGTATAAAACGTCCTAGATTCAAATTTTTAGTCCAAATGACAGTGAAATATACAAAATATACGGTTTAAAAAGATTTTTTTAAAAGTCAAAGGTACAAGTTTGTGTACCTTGATATATTTCAAAGAAGAAGGACCCTTAATTTTGTCATGTGAGCCAGTAATGACAGAACAGAGCTACGGATTACACTGATAAGACACTATATTAAAACGAGACGGGTTTGCTGGGAAGCGTTGGAAACCTGGACTTTACACCGATCAGGCGTAACATTATGGCCACTGACAGGTGAAGTAAATAACATTAACCATCTTGTGACAATACAATGTTCTTCTGGGAAACATTTGGACCTGGCATTCATGTGGATGTTACTTAGACATGTAGCACCCACCTAGACCAGACCAGGCACCCCCACCCCATAGCAATGACACTCCTTGATGGCAGCATCCATCCCCAGCAAGATGCAGCCTGACACAGACACGCACACAAAAACGATTTAGGAACAGCTCAAAAAACATGAAAAACAGCACAAGGTTGATCAGTTTGGAATCTAGGGAATTTGGAGGCCAGGTCAAGTATCTGTGGGATGCACTGGAGCAAGACTGATCCATACAGGCCCCTCCCTTCAACCCATAGGACCCAAAGGCCCCCATTAAGAACGATCTGTTGCCAGACACCACAGGACACCCTCAGAAGGCCCATGTCCATTCTCTGATGAGTCACAACTGTTTTGGAGGCACAAGGGAGACCTACACAATATTAGGAAGGTGGTCATAATCTTTGCTACCCATGGGAATGGCAGCCCTTAAATGCAAAGGCCTCCTCCTGCAGGACAGTGCTCTCCACCAGGCCACCAAAACTGCTCATGCCATAGAAAGCCAGTTCTCACTCCAGTTGAGCATCCACTGGATGTGACGGAAAAAGCTCGATCCACGGAGGCCCCACAGGAGCCAAAGGGAGCGTTGCCAACATCACAGTGCCAGACGCTGCAGGACTCCATCAAAGGTCCTGTGTTTATGCACGATGAGTCAGAGCTGTTTGGTAAGGGCACAAAAACATAATGTAAGGCAGTTAGCTTTATTCTTGTGACTGATTGATGTACATGCTCAACTAACTCACAAAAATGGAAAAGTCTGCTGCTTTAATCAGTTCACATTCAAACTATTTGTCAGGTTCTTTGTGAAGGCTTCTTCTCCACATCATTGACATCCAAGGATCATGAGTATTCTAGTATTTAGACCTGTCCACCATGTAAAGAGGAGAGACAACACATGAATTCTCAGAAACTAAGCTGAAATGATGAAGGTTATAGCAACAAAAGCATCCTCTAAGTTTTCTCCATTATACCGTGTTGCTGCGTTCAGTAATCCACAGTTTGAGACAACAGTGACTTCTCCTTTGACTTTGCAAGTAAATTGAATTATAATTCCTAAGAACAGAAATTGATCTTTTCTTTTAAAAACAGAAAAGGAAAAAAACAAAGTCATTAGTAATTTTCTGTGTTCCTGTGTAGTTTTATCAAACGCTACACCTCAAACCCTGGCTGGGGAAAAATGTGTACCCACTCACTTATAGTTCATGGATTAACTTGTGCACAGTCAGGTGGAAGATGCCATTATCAGCAGGATACAATCTCATCCATCCCTGTCTAGAAGAAAAAGCTCTTTAAGCCTCGTCTCTCTGCAGACTGGATGTGATGTTGGGTGTGTTTGAGCTTCGATGTTAGCTTCTGTCAGTCTCTCTCTACTTCTATTTAGATCCTTGTTATTGATGTGGTTTTCTCCTTCAGGCTTTTGGTACCGCTGTTCTATTATTGACGCTCCCTTTTACAGTCTTTCCTCCGAGCCAAACTGAGCACCTGCCTCTCTCTGTTTGAACATGTTAATGAATTTCATGTCTTATAGTCACTCAGCAGTTATGATGGGAACAGCCTGTTTCTGAAACCAGTTCCAAGATGAATACAGCGGCCAACACCCACTTAGCCTTCACGTGCACAACATGCAGAATGGAGCAACAGTATCTGCTTACATAACACAGTCTTATCTCATAAGCTAGTTAAAGTCATTGTTCAGGGCACGTCGGGTTAGTGTTGTGAAGCAAGAACCTATAACAGGTTATGAATGGCGGGTTGTACTCGATTTATTATCTGACAAGATGTCGTCAATATTTCTTCAAGAAAAGCGCAGGAAATGGTTTCATCCATCCCTAATGTCGCTCAAACACTTAGACTCTTAGGACTCTTTAGGAAGACAGTTAATTCTGTAGTCGGTCTGTTTCTGTTATTGAGGTGCTCCAATACCCAGGTGTACCAGCTGTATCGTAATCTTTGTAAACTGATATCTGCTCACGAATATGCAGAATGTGTAGGAAAGCGACAAGACTTTGCTTCGGGAAGCTTTCTAGAATCTATTTGTAGCCTAAGTGGTATTAACCGTTAAAACCGTTGGTATTAACGGGCTTTGGTTGCAAGTGGAGGGCAGAAAGGGGGCAGAACGTCCCGTCGGCAAGCGAGCCGACACATCGTCAAGAAAAACGAAGCTAAAACAAAACCACTGCGGTGGTTTGAAACTGTTAACCGAGTGCTAACGGTCTCGACTCCAATGTCCACTTCTCTCTATTCTTTATCTGTTATTTGCATACATATAATTTCAGCGTCAGATGGCAGCTCCACATTTATATATGTACCTGCTTGTATGTATCATTTATGTATCATTTGGTTAAAGCCCCACACAGTCTGAAGTCTGGAGAAATTACACAATTCCAGCACGGCTCCACCCCGACATCAAGGCCACGTAAGAGCAGGTTTATAGATATAGTGTGCTATTAAGAGTCTGGATTCCCGAAAGCATGTTGGGGGATTAAAGCAAGGTGCCGACCGTGAACTACTTGTTGCACGTCATTACCTATATCATCTCTTATTTCTCATGATCTGCTGTTTGGTCTTTCCTAAAGATGAATGGGTCTTCAGAGGTCAGTGCCCGGCTGGTTAAATGGAGTATTAAGACATAGATAAGAAAATAAATATGTTTTTTTTCTGCCTGCTATGTTGTTGATTGGATGAGGTTCCAGATACTCAGGTCTGTCACTATCTGGCCCTTCAGCAGCTTCACCTGTAGCTCTAAATATTTCAGCAGCTGCTATCACTTTAATGGGTCTGTCTGTCATGGGGCTTGCCGCAGCCTTTTTGTCAATGTCTCTTCTGTGAGCGCCTCCTTCAGGCCGAGAGGGATGACTGTTTCATGGTCAGGAGAAAAGAAACTCTAATGGTTGTTACGAGCAGTGCCCAGATTACCACATCTTAGACAAACAGACTGTGTC
The DNA here is from genome assembly GCA_030220025.1 of Chelon auratus. NCBI lineage: Eukaryota > Metazoa > Chordata > Actinopteri > Mugiliformes > Mugilidae > Chelon > Chelon auratus. Next base: position 7,751 of record JASGAT010396768.1, read on the forward strand.
TTTTTTATACTCAAACCATGATCAAATCTGAGCTTTGAAACTCTTGTGTAGCCAGAAAGTTGATCTTCATTCTGAGTAACGGGTGTGTCCTGCCTTTGAGCTATTTATCCAGACCACACCTTTATGTATGAATCCCTCTGGGATGGCAGGAAACTGACAACAGTAGAAACCAGATCAGAAAACAAGAAAAAAGGCAAGGCCCTTTGAGGCTGTCATTTCTCTTTTATTTCTGTGCAGTGTTTGCTCTTATCCCCCTGGGGCCTTTATCTCCTCTTTGGATTCTTCTGAAAAGATCTTATTATTTATGTTTACCTCAGGAGAGGTCACACAACTGGTAAAACCATTCCCGCTAAATACAAATGGGGAAATGTATTGCTTCCATCGGTTCTTGTGTGGTGGTGATAATGAATAATTACTTAAAAGTGTGAAACAATTTGCAGCTGGCAATGTGGGATATGTGCGACGTGTTAATAAAGAACAGTCACTTATTTGGTGATAATGTGGAGGAGATGAGTTTGCAGCAGGCCCTAAATGCTTCCAGAGTCATTATCAGAAACAGCAAGGGCAAAGAAACCTGGCAGAGTTTTGAGTAATGGTTTTACGTGTCTGGAAAATCAATTCGGCTTCTTAAAGCTTTTGACATATTATGCCTTAATTTTCCTTCAGCTAAAAATTAGCATTTTAATGTTAATGCCGTACTTTTCAGTCTGTTGGAATCTACAGGAATAAATGGAGATGCAAGCATTTCCTTAAAGACTCTGAGGCCAGTCGGTTTAAACTGCTATATTTTAAAGTGGAGGGGTAAAAAATAAAATATCTCAATGGATTTGGGAAATTTAAATCAAAGAAATGTCCTACTTGAGTTGTAATGATGCTGCTTCCCTTCAGAGTGAAGACATTTCAGTTTTTTAAATAGTTTCTATTAAGAAACTGTTTCAAATGAATCCAAAGAATTGTCCTCTAAAGAACAAAATGCAGAAAGACACGGAGGGTGACATTTATCAGCACTGGCATTCTTTCAAAAATGTTAAGTATCCTCTCATGTAAGAAAGGAGTCTATGGGTGCAGCTCAGTGCTTTTCTGTCTTGCATATCGTGTCTCTGGTGGTGGAGACAGTGGAAGCAACAAATGTGTGTAATTATCAAATTGCCATAATTGGATAATTTGACCTTACCAAATCAGGAGAATCCAGTGAGGCATTTGACATTACGAACCGTCTTAACGGACAAATGCACAACACTGCGTGCCAAATTCAGAACCACAAATGGTCACACTGAAAAGCTGTCTTTTCAGCAGCCTATACTTTGGCCTGAGCTCTGCAGTCCCGTTTCTGGTTGTACTGTATTTCAGTTTATTTTGAGCAAGTAGAGCAGTGGCTTCTGAGTAACAGGGCGCTCTCCTTCTGTGCGCTAATATGACGGCAGGAACTGTAAACGAACCCATAATGTAGGTCATGACTGTCAGGAACAGCACTTTACTGGATTAGTTTAAAAAGCCTGATTTATTCCTCAAAAACATGCAACTTTGTTCTTGTGTTTAATAAGTGCTGAAAGATGAAGGTGCAGGTGTATTAGGGGGTAAATCCAAGTCTTGCCTTTTTGGGTTTATAAATGAAGATTTACTGAACTAGATAAAGCATATATGAGAGAAATTGTCTGCAGTGTATTGTTGTCTGAGACAAGCTAATCGCTGCTTAAGCTAATCTTGCAGTTTGCTGTTCTACTTACAAAACTAAACTATGGAAATTCTTAATTTGGGAGCTTTGGACAATAACCTGTGCATCAGTTACTCAGATAGTGTGCCTAACACAGCAGAAATATGGCTTGCCTTTTCCCCAACTCAGAAAATGCTCAGATGTTAATGATTCCATAAGGTGTCTTGGCGCAATTAGTATGCTAAATGATAAACCGAGAAAGCAGTTTTCTGTCTGTATGTATCCTAGTGAATATAGGCCCAGTTGTCAATTTAGATTGTTATTTTAGTTTCAAATCAAAATATACCACAATTAGTGTTTTTTGCTAGTTATCAAATGTTAGCATGCTAAATGCTAAAGCAAGGTAGTGAAAATGGTAAAGCTTTTACATGGACGTTGAGAAGTCGAAACAGCAGTGGCTTAAAGTGCAACAATTCTCATTCAGAATTAATTAATTTTTCTCTTAAAATACTTAAGTAATATATTTGTCCATAAGTCAGTAGATAGATTAGCTAGACTGGCTATAGTTAGATTCACTTCTGATCAATGTGCTAGTGGTCAGTTTGGAAGCAATTCCATAGATAATAAACCTCAAATAAACGATGCGTGGGAAAAAAAAGCCACTGTGGCTTCGCTCATCTTTGATATACAGTCTCTGGTTTTACCTACTAAACATCAGCATATGGTATTGTAGCCTATTAGCATATTCCCATTAGCCTTTACTTCAAACTGTGATAAGTGTAGCATACTGCTAAAAAATAAACTTAATGTTGAACAAATCATATCCCAACATATATCAAAACTACTGGTAACATATCTTATTCCATTCGTGTCTTCTTACTTGTCAGTGTGTACCGTGTACTGATATCTATATACGGTGTGTAAGTCAAGATAGACTTGCATGTTGTGCACTCAGACGACTTTTTAATTAAATCCATTCAAGTGGAAAGAGAGGCACATATAAAACGAGTGCCATGTAAAATGATTAACGCTTCTTGATATCAGGTTTTGTTTGCTGACATGGCAGGTATGATTACACAGCACCATTATCACTCCACTTAGAAATGATTAATTTAAGGCCAATCAACAGTTGACATCCGTTTCCCAGCCTGGCAAAACAAAAAACACACACACACACTCTCTAAAATCTGCTGCCTGGCCATGAATTAGAAAGTTAGGTCAGGTGTGCACAACAAGTAGGTTGGCGATTAATCACAAGGTTTGTCCTTCAGTTTCCAAACTCTTGTCCACTATTTTCTAAATCTGAAGTGGCCTCCAGAGTTGTTTCTATGTAAAATAATTGGGCTGCTTCTGACAAGTAAATGTAACATTTGCAGACTCCATGAATGGCTTCAATAATGCAAGGAGAAAAACTCTGCGTGAGTCCTCAGCGAGGCACAAAAACAGCCTGGGTGTTTGATGACTCGTCTTTAGCGCGCTCACTCACCCACACACATAAATCACCTTCCAATCTGTGCCCCTCTCACTCTCTCTATTTACACAACATCACGCTTTTAGAAAAGGTGTTGTGTTTTCCAAGAAACTCAGATTTCATTTTTATTTTTTTTGCAATTGTTACCGGCTAAAACATTAACCCTGAGCATACTGCTGCAATAATAAGTGTATGATATGTGAGATAAGACTGCTAATGTAACGTGACATGATTCCCACGATGGATGGTGCTGGAGCAGGAGAGGGTTGTGAGGAACTCTGACAGCTGAGAGTGGTGTTATTCTATGAGAGAGAGGAATCACAAGAATGTGACAGAGATTATTTATTTAGAAATACTAAAAGACTGGTTTGATCTCATGTTTTATCCACGTGAATATTTGTTGTTGTCATTTCTCTGTTACCTCCTTTCCTGCACACTTTCCCTCAGCCTGTTTTTCCTTTTTGCTCCCTCCCACTCCTGCGTTCCCTTTCCAGTCTTCCCTCCCTCCCTCATTCCCTGTAACCTCCTCCTCCTCTCCATCTCCATCCAAGTGGCTCTCGGAGCAGCTTACTCATGTCCAGTCACTTCCCACCATGCCTCGCCTCCCGCACGCAGACACTCACTTCCTTCTCCCCGCCTGACATATCTTCATATCTCTTTGTTTGTGACTACAGGACGAGAATGAGGTCCTTGTCCGCTTAGCGGCCCGTCCCTGCTGAGGATGGTTCAAGCAAGGTAAGAAATCCCCTCGGCACACACACATACTCACAATCTGAAACACACTCTCCACACTACTTTTACATTCCTTGTCAAGAATCCAAGCAGCCAGCTCTCTCTTCTAACTGGAAGCAGATGGTGAAAGTTTGACTGTGCGCCTTGTTATGCCTTAACGCTGTGGATGGCGGAGATGTTTGTGTGGCACTGGGGCAAAGTGAATTCAGAAGAGAGTGATGAGCTGTGATTGGTTAAGAGACACATGTAGGGGCAGGATCTAGAAGCTTCAACTTGGCATCGTGGTGTGCAGCTGCTGGGTGTTTTTACAGTTGATCACCTATGGTGACAGTCCATATGTCCCCATGTAGTTAGTATGAGTGCGTTACTTTGTCTCTGTTGACACAGAGGCACTATGTCGTGTCACAGTCTGGTTCCCAGATGAGGAATCTTGAAGATGCTCTTGATGCTGACATTTGTGTTTTGCTTATGTTACTAGCATAGCTAATAACTTGAGAAACTTGTCCAGACCTTTGCTGCGCATGTGCTTGTAGTGTAGTTTTTGCTAGTCCCCAGACCCCTGTTGAGTCAGTCAGATATATTCTCTGACTGGCTGTCCAACTAACCAAAAAGGATGAAGCTCAAAGGGAACACAGACAGCTTTACTCATTTTATGTCTTTATCTAAGCTGAACGTTCAGACATTTTCACAATGACATGAATCATTTAATCTGAATAAACTGTAGACCAACTGGTCGGAATGATTCAGGAGAGGCACTCCTGTAGCTCTTCCTTGCTTCCTAGTCTCCCAGATAATAATAACCCTTCCGGTTTTGCCTTTTGAATGACGAGTACAGACTACTGCCACCTGCTGTTATCAGCAGAACGCAGGGAGCATACAGTCACTGGTTACAGACTTTTCGATGTACAGGCTGATGATGTGTTGTTGCTGTATGAATGAAATGGTCTTGCTGATTAGTGCTGCTGATTAGTAAATATTAACAATGCAACTCTCTTGTTGGCTTGTCCTTGCATTTAGCACAGAGTACTTCAAGTACATCTGTGTTTTCTGTCATAAAATCATCTTGTTTATCTGTAATTTACAGGATTTGTTGTCTATTCTTTTTCCAGTGCAACTGTTCCTCTATATATTCTTAGTCTAAAGTCAATTGTTGTGGAGTTTGTGTGCAAGATCCCCTGAAAGTAACGGTGATTGTTAAAATACTAATAATTTCATACTCGAATGACAAACACACACAGGAAACACCAGGAGATAAGTCACATCTTCACATCCTTTCTCCTGAGCTGCAGGCTCGTCCATGGAAACATACCACAGCGCAGCAGAGAGCTAGATTTATCCTTGATATTCTTTTGGTTCCATAGCAACTCACGTGTTCTTGTTTTAGTAAGCGCTACACTCCTTCTCTTCACCGGCCTTGTCAAAGAAAACTTAAGTCTCGTTTTGGCAGAATTAATCTTTCCAGTAACGTCCGCTCCAAGGACAAACGACAAATTACTTCCTTTCTGTGGAATAAGTAGACATGGTCCAAATTTCCATGGTGCTGGAACTGTTTTGCAAAGCTGTCCTCAGGCTATTTGTGGCTAAAACAATACATATATATATATAGCCATCAAAACAAGCTATGTGAGCAGTGCAAACTTGGCTTGCCTAAAAATGATGTAAATGTCTCATCCAGAAATGAAAACAGCACATACCAAAACTGGGTTAGATCTGCAAAACTAGCAGTCTTGTTTCTTATTACCCTCCTCGCTCCCCACATTGAGTCAAAGCAGCTCACACCCAGTTGCTGTTCGCCTTGTGATGTCAAAAATGTTTCTGTTATGAGAGTGATGTCAGGGGGCCGGCAGGAATCCACTGTGGGCGTCTGAGGTATTCCGAAAGCAATCTGACAGCTCAGCTCTGAAGTCCGTAGAGCAACCATGGCGCGTCGCTTTCTCTCTCCTCTACTGAGTCGTGGGACTTCATCTGTTATTGTTCTCATTCCTTCATGCCTCTCATACCTGCTGTCTAGCCACACAGAGCCAGAGCAGTTTTGCAGCGAGCGATCACCCCGGTCATATCATTGCATCAGTGCTGCTACTTTATGAATCAACCTTTCTGTGCTTGTATGTGACGTGACGTCTTGCTTGTGTTTTCTGACTCCTCAGGTCCTTTGTGATTACTCCTGTTCCCGTGGTTATGGTCGCGCCCAGCAAGGAGTCAAGAGTGTCCTCCTTCTCCTGCCTATGACATGGTTTAACCCACGTACAGTCTGGTCACCATGATGGCCTCTATGGTTGCCAACGGAAACCGAGACGGGCAGTCTCTGGTCTTGAAGGGGGTGGACCCGGAGACCTGCATGATTGTCTTCAAGAACCACTGGGCTCAGGTAAACGCCAGCACCACATAAACAGCCACACATTTGTTGAGCATTAGAGATTAATGCCACCGCCATGAATGTTTAAGTATAGAGCTTAAGCTGGGAGGCAAGTAGCTCTGTTAGCATAAAGACCAGAAGCGAGGGGAAAGGTCTTGCCTAGTTTTGCTCAGTTTCAACAACATAACCCTAAAGGAAGCTAATCTAATCTAAGCAAACCAGCTTGTGGGTACATTACCGCCACCTGATGGACTGGAGTGTGGCTCAGGTCAGACTGTTGATGTCAGCTGAGGATGTTCAGATCTCCAGTTTGGGAGGAGTTGAATCACATCCACTTTATATTACAGCTGCATCACCGATTGCGCTGATTGCAGGCCTGTTCATAAAGACGACACATTTTGCCAAAGCTCTGCCTCAAACCCTGACGGTAGACACTGACTCCTGCGCTATCCCAACAACAGTAAACTGCAGTGTGGTCAAGGCCAGTGGAATCTTGGCAGCGTGATGCCGACTGTCTCGGCCGGTTGGCTCTTTGCAGCAACATGTGTCCCTGTTCACCCCTGTGGGACCTGGCAGCCTGCAAATCCTACTCCTCCCACTTTGAGACGAACAAACCCTGCACGCTGACATGAGCCTGAAACTGGCCAGACATTGAGGACATAGAGAAGCGTGTCAGTAACTAAGAGTCATCTGTGTCCACATCTGTGTCAGTGGTTGTCAGTGTGGGGTCTGACCCTTCAGTCTGTCCAAACTTATCAGAATTCCTCTGTGGTTTTAATAACGGCGGCTTGTAGGGATTAGTTGTGTGATTTGGTTGGAAGTGGTCTGGTGTAGTTTGTGTGTGTGTCAGTAGGCTTCACTCTGAGGCTTTTATTGTGCTGCTCCGTTTAAAAACACAAAAATGTTCCTTCAGTGCACACAGTGGTGTATGCACACAGTTACTGGAGGCAAAGCTGTGAAGGTAATCTTCTAAAGTGCTCTCTTTAAAAATTCAGATGTGTACGTACAAACGTGATTTGTAACCTAACTGTAAAGCCAGTCCATTTAGCAATGTACTCAGGGCTGATGTGGACACTTGAAACCTTAAGGACAATGTGCTAATAATAGACTTGTTCATGAAGTGGGATGCATCTTGAGTCAAGCAGTTAGACCTTTGCATATTTATAGGTTGTAGATGGTACATAATGCTACACCAATCTTCCACAACATTAAAACCACTGACGGGAAAAGTAAATAACATCAACCATCTTGTGACAATGTAATGTTCGGCTGGGAAACCTTTGGACCTGGCATTCATATGGATGTTACTTAGACATGTAGCACCCACCTAGACCAGACCAGATGCCCCCACCCCATAGCAATGACACTCCTTGATGGCAGCATCCATCCCCAGCAGGACGCAGCCTGACACAGGCACACACACAAAAACAGTTTAGGAACAACTAAAAAAAACATGAAGAACAACACAAGGTGACCTGGGCTCCAAATTCACTAGATCCCAAACTGATCAAGTATCTGTGTGATGCACTGGAACAAGCCTGATCCACAGAGACCCCTCTCATCAACCCATAGGACCCAAAGGCCCCCACTAACAACATTCAGTTGCCAGACACCACAGGACACACACAATATTAGGAAGGTGGTCATAATGTTATGCGTGACTGGCAAACATAGACACACTAGCCAAACACAGCACCGTGATTGGCAACTTGTCAGCCAGATGTTTTCATCTGGAGCTGGTAAAGATCAGAAACGGAGGTGAAAGAGAATGAATACAGAACTACTCTTTCCAGGATCAACAATGAACATCTGCCAAAAAGTTCGAGAAACATTACTTTGCCCAAGATATTAGTGGAAAGGTTCCACTCAGGCTAGTTTGAGAAGGTATTTATGCAAAAGGTGGATCACTTCATATGACAATAAGCTAAATCTGGTAAGGAACATTTAAGTTGGCTTTGTTTCAAATATTTAGTACAAGAGAAATTGTACTAAATGTAATGCAAAAATCTTTGTGGCAAGTTGCTGTTTCCCTTCAAATCAGGACAGAAGTTGTTATAATCAAAAATACACCAGGCAGACTATGAAGAGGAAAAAAACGAGAACTCCTTGTTCCAGATTAAAGCTTGTTTTGCTTTGGGCAAACTGGCAGCACAATCCCTCTCCTGCAGAGTCTTATTTCCATGCCTTGTTAATCTGCAGCCCGATAAGAGTGCTCTTGACTTCGGTTTCAGTTCGGAAAACCTTGAAATCAGAGTAACGTGTTGTAAGGAATATTGGTCCTCTCCCTCCGTAAGAGGACCTGTCTTTTTCAGATTAGGTTTATGTTCACTTGCTGGGTCTTATCAGCTGCTCCAGGCCCCACAGAGCTCATTGTGTTTGTTGTGACGAGCTAAACGATCTGTCAGTCCCTGCTGACGATCTTTAACTGTGGTCTCTGTAGTGTGGACAGTTTGTTCCTCGTCGTCATGCCTCTCTCAGGGTTACAGATTCATCCCATTCAGGGATAACGCCACGTGACCTCTGATACATTTGTCACTTGTGTGAATCCCTGAATTTCCGTTCAGCTTCTTGATGCATTTAAGTTGAAAAGCATTCAGGCAAAAAAAAAAAAAAAATCAAAACCGTAACTTCTGTTCCTCTGCTGAAGTTATATTCTTCTGATCAAAATAACATTTGCTTCTTGGGCATCTGCAATCTGTGATTTTTATTTGTGAATAACACAAATAGCTTCACATGCTACGTGAGTCCTGTATGTTGTCTGTGCTGTTTACACAGATGCTTTCAGGAGCAATAGGAGAAGTCTTATATCATCAACATTGTATGGAAAAAATAATACGATCTGTATCAAAACTCTCACCTAGGCTCCTTTTTGAAGAGCATGGTTACTAATTTAATGCCGTCCTTCTGCTGCAATTTTGTTTTGAAGGCCACTTTCAGTTCATCAGATGTGATAGAGATTGTATTGTTTTTTTCTTAAGCAAATTATTAAACCTTTCACTGTAGAGGAGAGGTATTTATTTCTGTTTATTGTTTTTGGGTAGATGTGCTGAGTGCAGTACTCTCCCCTTCTCGCACATCCAGATGTTGTTCAGCAAAACTGCGGTCTGATCTGTTGGCACAGTCTCATCAGCTCCACTGAAGCAGTTAGGGACTAAAGGGCTCCATGCAGGAGGTAGTGAAGAGGAGGAGGAGGAGGAGGAGGAGGAGAGAAAAGTTTCATTTTCTCTGTTCCTCTCCAATGTCTCCTGTCAAAGTATTATTAAATATTAAATAACAAACACAGCTTTTATATGTGGTCCAGCATCTCTCTACTGAGGTGCATTAGTTCAGCGCAGCACAAACACAGTGGCAATTTGATGCTGCCTTCATCCCAACGACCTCCCATTTCTTACACACCGTTGTGCCAAGAGCTTTGATTGATTGCTTTTTGTAGAAGTTGTTATGAAACAAAAACCTGTGCGTATATACGTTGAACTATTAGAGCCCAATTCAAAACCCCTCAGTAGCAGCAGCGGCGGTATTAAGGCAGCCCATTACCACATCCCCATTCCTCCATACATCCGTAGAGTAAAATCCTCATAAATTCTCAAACCTGGCTACTTCCTGACTGTAATGGCTGGGCAGCCTGAGCCTGAACTGATCCCCGCAGCTCAGACCTCCGGGCCAAGCCCCATCAGGCAAAGGCTGGGATTACAGACTCTGTTCTCTTGTTTCCATTAGCCATGCCCAGTTCTCCCTTACACTGCCAGTTATTGTCATGGCAGCAGTGTCAGGCTGGGGACACTGGCTCCATTATTGTGACACTGGTTTCTACGCAGTGGACACATATGGGAGGGACTAGGTGCACAAAGGACTGTTTCATTCTGTTCTACCACACTGAGTTTATAAACACTGCGCTGTCGGTCTATTTACACTCATATCTGCTGGGAGTTAACCTGTCGGGAAGGCGGATCTTGATGCTTAAAACATGCTTGATTGTGGTATACATGTTTCAAAGTGAGTTGCTGATTAGCACAATGGTTGGATTCTCTTTGTCGGCATCTTTTCCAAACTCATATATAATAAAGATTTCTCCCCATTCAGTCAGTTTTATTCTGTTCAGGACTAAAATTCCTGGAGCAAACTCAGAACATTCCAAAGATTAGATGAGACTGATTAAAAAGTCAAATCGGAGGTGCATTAATAAACATTAAAGCTGTAAATATGACCTCCCTTTATCATATGAACACTTTATAGATGAAGTATGTGGGGTGAAAGGACATTAACATTAATATTTCGCAATTGCTGGGTTTTTATGTGTACATTTAAAAAGCATAATGCTCAGGCTGTGTTCAGGTCAATTATTATTTCTCCTTGTCTCTTATTGTAGGTGGTGAAGATTCTAGAAAAGCATGATCCACTGCGCAGCAGCTCCACCCTGCCCTCCCTCGGGGTCATCAACCTCAGCGCTGGCTCCAGTGGCAGCCCTCGCTTCGGCCCCATCCCCGGAGACGAGGCGAACGCGGTGCAGAACTATGTGGAGCACATGCTCTTCCTGCTGATGGAGGAGGAGAGCGGCCAGGCCGGAGCCATGGGCCCCATCCTGGAGTTCGTGGTGATGGAGAACGTGATGGAGCGTCTGTTTGTGTGGAGCCTCCGCCGGGAGTTCACGGACGACATGAAACTGGAGCAGCTGAAGATGTACGAGATGCTGGTGAGCCAGGCGCACCAGCCCCTGCTCCATCACAAGCCCATCCTGCGGCCGCTCATGATGCTGCTCTCCTCCTGTTCGGGCACAGCGGCGCCCGCGGTCGAAGCCGAGCTGGTGCTGCTGCTCCACCAGCTGTGCTGCGTTCTGGCAAAGGACCCCTCGATTCTGGAGCTGTTTTTCCACACCAGCGAGGATCAGGGAGCCACAAACTTCCTCATCTTCTCCCTGCTCATCCCCTTCATTCACAGGGAGGGCACAGTGGGCCAGCAAGCCAGAGATGCCCTGCTGCTCATCATGTCGTTATCAGCTGAGAATGAACGGGTGGCCAAACACGTTGCAGAGAACACCTACTTCTGTCCGGTCAGTCCCAAAAAGAAAATCACATTTGCTTTTCTTCTTATCTAACACTCCTGGTGTTTTTTTTCTTTTTTTTTTTTTTGTATCTGTGACTTGCCCCTGACTCAACCCCTCTCTCACTCTCTCTCTCAATTATTTGCAATTCAGTCTGTTTATAATTCTGTCCGTAACAGTCCCACTCAATCTGCAGCACCATTATTCCCTGACATTTATGAGACCCTGAGCGTCATAATGAGGCCACAATATGCAGATAAATCCACGAACCCACTCACAACGAGGTTAAATAATCTGCTGCTGAATGTTAAGTGACTGTTAAGTGACTGGCATTTATAAGATTACTGCACGGTTACAGGCTAATCCTGTGTAAATAATGCTGCTGACCCGTAGCCGCAGACAGTGCAGTTAAAACAATAAATAAATAAAAAAATAAGAAGGTTTTTGACGCGATGCCAGTTGAGCAACAACAACAGTCTGACTGTAACTGGTTCAGCTGGCATCCACAGGGAGCGATGTGCCTGTAGAGGATATATACATCACAAACACTCCTCAAACACGCAGTGCGGCCGTAGGCTCTGTTGTTCTTTGAAATCCTACAATTACAACATTAATTAGTGATTGCTTTGCGTCGTAGGAGGCAAAAATCCATATGTGCCGTATGTTTGTCGTTTGAGTAGGAGGAAACAGGCAGGATGATGTGTAGGCTGTGTAAACACATGTATCTTTATTACATTACACTCCATGGCGAATGATTACAGTATTATTTTGCTTTGTTGTGAGTTGTAAAACTCTTACAAATCTGCTTAAGCTAAATATAAAACCTACTCCAGAGATGCTGCGTATACAAGCAGAGTCTCTGGAGCTGTCGTGTGCCACATGGTACCCTGCCACATTAATGTTTAATAAAGGCCGTAATGTTCTCTTCATAATCATCATAATTTTATGCCGCATCATTTTTAATAGACGGTATATATTACATGACGCTTGCATCATTCAGACACTCTACACAGCAGTCCTTTTCCTTTTTTTTAAGGTTTATTGTGGAAGCTAACAGCTGCTGTGGCTAAATTAAGATTATATCAGACTTTAGCATAAAAAATTGTATTAGTGCTGTAAAAAGAGCACATATGCAAACTCCAACACCTACTACCTGTCTGTGTTATTAGCTAGACACAAAATCATCTATAAGTTTAACATAAATAAAAGGGATCACTGTATAACTGTATTAAGTCTTTAGAAACCCACTAGCGTTCTCTGTGAGGCAACGGTCTTTAGAGTTAAATGCTGTTGTCATGCACGTTGACGATGCTGATGTTTACCATCTTTACTGTCTTAAGTTATTTTTTTAGCAAAATGCTGAAGAATATTGTACTATTTGTCATGCCACATCTTGCTAATCGAAAATTGTTGAATCTGGGGAGTCTTTTATAATAATTCAAAGTCTTCTCTGTCCCTCAGGTGCTGGCCACAGGGCTGAGCGGCCTGTACTCATCTCTTCCCACCAAGCTGGAGGTTCCCAGTGAAGAGTGGCACTGTCTGCACAGAGAGGACTGGCTCCAGATGCCGTCGCTCGTCCAGTTCCTCAACTCGCTGGAATTCTGCAACGCCGTTATTCAGGTGAACACATGTGGCTCCTCCGTGCAAGATCCGCCTCGTGAAAAAAAATTGAACCCGCGTGTGGTAAATGGCCGGGACTTTCTGCCTGATAGCACTTTTGACTGATGTTGTCCCTTGATGTTGACCGTTTCCAGGTGGCCCACCCTGATATCAGAGACCAGCTGGTTAGTTACATCTATAAAGGTTTCCTCGTGCCTGTCCTCGCACCAGCACTCCACAAGGTTGGTGCTCTACTAGTTTGTTACTTGCATTTACAAATAAAATACTCACTATTCTCTGCAGCAACTTATTCAGCATTTTATATATTTCTAAATGACAAGAAATCCTTTGTAGAAGACACAGATATTCCACACTAGTAAAGTACAGAGTGTGCCCTGATGAAACATAAATAAAATATGTCGCTAATGTACGTACGAGGAGAGAAAATAAGATATTTTGTAAGATTATCTAAAAAAAAAAGAGAGAAATCAGCCAACAAACATTAATTGACGAGCTGACAGGTATGTGAATGTTAACCCAGAGTCTGGCTGTGGATTATTTAATATATTTATGCACATAAATGAAAGTGGTATATATCTTCCCATCTAACGGGGGGAGAGAGAGTAAATGGCTTATTTCACCAAATGTCAGGCATATTTTAAAAAATAACTGCAATATTAAAGTCACCTAACTTCCCCTACAGAGATATTTCCTTCCCAAATGGATCTTGTCAGTAGGAGTTTTGATTAAAAGTACTTGTCATTGCTGGAATATGTGATGTTGTTGAAGAATTAAAATGTGTATATCAGCGTATATCCGGCAGGCGTGCTGATTTTATTTGTCCTGTCAGTTGATGCNCCCAAACACAAACCATAACACGTTCACTGCTGACTGATTTCCTGCCTCTGTGAAGCTCACCCTAGAGGAAGTGATGACCACCACGGCGTACCTCGACCTCTTCCTGAGAAGTGTTTCCGAGCCGGCCCTGCTGCAGACGTTCCTCTCCTTCATCCTCCTCCACCAGCACGAGAGCGTCCACATCTTAGATACTCTGGTCAGCCGCATCAACACTCCCTTCCAGGTACAGGACAAACTTGTAATCGTGTGTTTTGTTTTTGTAAAAGCACACGCTCAAGCACCGTTTGATTAGTTAGACTAATCTCAGGTTTCTTAGAGTTAAAAATGACCTCACAAGCTTTGGGACTTGTGACTGAAACTTTAAATGTCACCACCGAAGCTTTCAGATTGTTGCCATGGTGATGCCCGGCTGCAGTGATTTCCTCTGTTCATAAAGGAAAGCCACGTGATAGTTTTTTACTCCTATATGAGGAGATGTCCTGTTCAAATATTTCAGCTGCTGAACATTCTGGTCTTTATATTGCTCTTTGACTGTGTAAATAACTCAGGGAGTTCCTCCAGTGTTTGCTAACCATCAGCTGCAACATGCCTGCATAAAATAAAGAGAAAACATTCACATTTTTGCCCTTCCCCTTAACAAGTAAATCATGTATCGCTTGTTTTGAATTCATTTCCAGCCAGGCTAGCAGTGTTATTATAGGAATGAGAAAACCTAGTCACTTAATGGGCCCCTGTACTGGCTCAGACTTCAAATGTTTCTGCAGAATTCATGGTTAATAGGATGAATCTTGGCAGCTTTGTGATTTTCCTGTAGCTGTACTTTAAGTTTGCTGCTAATTAGGAAATATGAGAATGCTAATAATTAGCTAATAAAGTGCTTTTTGTGCTCTCACTAGCTAATGCTAGCATGCTAACCATCAAATTAAGATTGTGTAAACATTTGACTCGCTAAACACCAAAACATTTAGCTAACGCAGCCTGCCAGAGATGCTAGCATGGCTAATTTTGATGTTGTACTCAGAGTGCTTGTCTTATATGCAAAATACAATATAACATACTACGACTTTTATTTTACTTTTACTTTATAGAAAAATAATTTATAACCAATAATTTATCATTCTCTCACTCCTAACATGCTAACCAAAGCATGTTTGTTACTAAACAACAGCAAATTTGGCTGCTAGTAAAGATTATTTTGATTATTTTTATCATTTAATTTGGATTTTTGTTTTTTGTTTTAGCCCCAGCAACTACTATTTATATTTGATAAGCTCAAGCCAGTGGTATTTAACAGAGTATTTAACAAATTTAATTTAATATAAGCTAATTTAAATACTTTAGAAAATATAAAAATAGTTTTCTCTGTCATCTTCATTTGATTTAATGTTATTTCTTTGTGTCCTTCCGTTGAACACTCAGCTGGGCACCGTGTCGCTGGCACTTTTCCGCACTCTCATCGGCTTATTCTGTGAAGATGTGATGCTCCAGCTCGTGTTGAGGTGAGTGGCACCCACACTGACTTATCACTCTTACGAAGCATGGTACATCTAATTTGTTTAAGATGTGATAAGGCATTACTCTCTACCTCCCGCGCGTTGCCATCTGTCCCCTCACTCCTCTTCCCCCGTACTCCTCCTACGACCACCAGTTGGGTTTCCTAACATCCCTTTCCTTCTGCCTCCCCAGGTACCTGATCCCCTGTAATCACATGATGTTGAGTCAGAGACGTGTAGTGAGGGAGAGGGACTGCTACTCGGTATCGGCAGCCAAGATTCTGATGTTAACGCCGTCCTGCTGCTCTCCTGATCGCAGCCCCCCACCTCTGCGACAGCTGGACTCCATCCTCTTCTCTAAGGGTGCAGAGGCTCCCAAAAACTCTGACAGCACAGGTAACAAAGCATTGAAGGAAATTGTTAGCTGGTTTAGTACAACTCAAGTCTTTAAAGTTTTGGACATCATTTTAATTGACAATGATTCAGAGAAAGTGGTGAGATGAACGGACAAATTCAGCAATTCAGTGCTTGCACTCAGCGACAGTAAGTACAGTTAGTCAAAGCAGAATCTGAGAGTTGGTGGGTGATAATTTAACTAGTGCTGCGTTCAGACCACAGGAGTTTCAGGCTGATTCATCCTAATTCAACCTTTCTAATAACTGGTAGAGAAATCTGGTCTGGAAAAAAATTATATCATGATTATCTGGTAATGTGAGGTTTTTACAGATCCACTGTTAAACATCTCAAAGCAAGCAAAGATCAAGGCTTTTTTTAAATTTTATTTTATTTTTTCATTGTTATGTCAACTATATATAGCGCAGTATAGTGCAGTACATTGTGAGAGGATGTCTTTTCAAGACCATGGAGTTACCTGAAGACATATGACTAAGTACCATACAGGGGACTGAGCATAACGTTTGCCTATGCAAACAATACAAAACAGTACGAAGAGTAATAAGCAGATTAACAGAGTATGAGTTAGGGTGTAAACGTTTGACTGATTAGCAGCATAGTGTGTGCGAAGGGCTGAGTACTGTATCGATTGTGGTTGTGAGTGAGTGTGTGTATTGTGTATGTTCAGTCCAGTTTCAGCGAGGTCAAGAGTCTGATGCAGCCGCCTCGAATACATGTAAAACATGTCTGATATTTAGGATTTAAAACCTGGTTGACCAAGTCGGCCCTTTCACACTAAACAATGTGAGAAATGTATCTAGGAGGACACGGAGCAGCTGATGGTGTTGTCAAGCAACAAGAGACATTATAGCCCTTGATGTTAACGTCAGCTAGCACACTGCTGTTGACAAGACAAATAGACAAATATTAAACCGGCAAACAACCAATGTTGACTGTGTCCCTCCAGCCATTTTGTCATCCACGCTTTAGTGTTTAGTGACTGCAAAATATTACAAAGTTACAGCGAACTATTTTTCTTTATAATTTGATTAGTGGTTGCCAACCAACGTGCAGGTGCTTTGCCTCCACATACCGGGCTGTTGCATGGAAAAGTAGATTTAAAGCAAGTTGTCTAAGCCCAGTTTTAGCTTAACAACTCAGAATGACCTTTACCTGTGAATATAGTGCAGCTTATTATTGCCCAAGTTGAAAGGCAGACAAGCATGATGTTGGTGTGAGTTAGAAAAATGGCCTCTTATCCGCGCCGAGTCCTTATGTGAGTAGATGTCTACATTTCTGGGGTATCATTAGCATTAAAGTTATGTTTGTCCTCCAGGCTAGTCACAATGGATTACTGCTTTTCAGACACATTTGTAACCAGCTTTTATGGATGTTCTCTGTCCTCCTAAATCAGCTGCAAAGGGAATTCATTTAGTAGATTTTTCCATTCTTGAGGTCATTTGACTGAGTGGATGCTATAACCTCAGAAATAGTTGTGTGGAGTCAAAACGAGCATAACAAACAGAACAAAAGGAGGACATTTATTTTATGTATTCTGGCAGTTATAAAACCCAAAAGGATAATATTGTCATAAAAAATGTAATTTATTAATGTTACATGTCCTAAATCTATTAAGGCAAACATATGGTGCACTGTAAAGTGTTGCGCTGCATTTAATTAGGACATGAAGATGTAACGCGTATGATTGTGAGCATTTAATCAAATAGTGAGACCTCCTGCTGTTTCGCCTTATTACATCACTTTACCCCCTGTAGTTACATGTCAAGCTAATTAGTTCTGCTCTGTGTGAGCGCTGTGCCGAGGCGCTGCACACCAGCTTTCATCAACACTTCTTATCTGTTTTTGCCAGAGGGAAAAAAGAGCTTCCTCGAAGAGGGTGATGGCTCAGGTAACTCCTGCACCATTGGGTCCGAAATCTACCTAGATGTCAGTTATCTTCATTACCTCTATGACGCCCGGCTTAGCATCAGCGACTGCATCCGGGCCTGCCAGATTTGGTCAGCCCCATACGATGGCGAGAACCCACCCCCTGAGAAATATCAGCCGGGCGTCCTCGAGGATCCGGGGATGAAGAGTCGACCAGCTCAAATTGCCGTCAAG
Source organism: Chelon auratus (assembly GCA_030220025.1). Lineage (NCBI taxonomy): Eukaryota > Metazoa > Chordata > Actinopteri > Mugiliformes > Mugilidae > Chelon > Chelon auratus. The sequence continues at coordinate 25,469 of JASGAT010396768.1, forward strand.
AGTTTCCCTCAGCCGCTGGGGACGCAACCTCGTCCCGGCCTCCCGTCAAGTGCGGAGCTGCCTTCCGTCAACCAGCAGGAGCTTGAGTGGGATGATAGTTATGATGCATGCCCGGTGCAGACTGCCGAGGCTCCTGTAGAGACGAAACCTCCGCAGATGCCTCCTGCTGAGCTGCCAAAGCACATCCAGGAGATGAGGAGAACGGCCATCATGTTGGTTAAAGGCTCGTACATTGAGGAGAACGAGTTCCAGGACGACGTCATGGTGTACGATCTTGTCGCCAAGAAAGACAGCAGAGACGTCGAGCTCGCGAAGCGCAAACCCAGTGGTTCGCAGTCAGAAGAGACCCAGCCAGGCCCAGCAGAAGTTCCCCTAAAGAACGGGCTCAGCCTAACGCTTCCTAGCTCGCTTATGGCTGACGGCAAGAGTAGCTTGGACACAAAGGCTAAAGGTCAGACGGACTGTAACGCCAACCTCCAAAACACGAGTACAGCTGAACCGAGTACTGACCTCCTGGCTCAGTATGAGGAGCTCATTCGTACTTTGGACACTGAAGCAGGTGTTAAAACAGTCAAAGCTGATGCAGAGTTGAAGAAGCCTGTCGCAGGCGTGGAGGACGAAGAGGATGAAGAGGAGGAGATGGATTTCACCTCTTTCTCTGCTGAAACGCCAGAGCCGGAGAAACTGCATTCACCATTTGGGACAGTTAATAAGTTCCGCAGCGGAAGTACAAGTCGACACTACGCAGTGCCGTTTACAGGTGAGTTGAAGGGGATTCTTGGCTGTGCGGGACTTTCAGTGTTTATTTGGAGGGCACCATTAAAAGATCTTTCCTAATTACCCTTCCTGCAGGTCCATTTGTCAGCGTGCTGTTATCTCGTCTGGAGAATATGCTGTCTAACTCGCTTCATGTCAACCTGCTGCTTACGGGCATCCTGGCCCAGTTGGCTGCTTACCCTCAGCCTCTCCTGCGCTCATTCCTCCTCAACACCAACTTGGTTTTCCAGCCAACTGTTCGCTCCCTTTACCAGGTAACACAAACATGTGGAGTTTGTTTGAGTTTTGTGGTGCTACTTTTGGACTTTTTGGTGAGCTGAAGCAAATACAGGACTTGGTGCCTGTCCAGACCAAGGTGTGAAGGTGTGAACACGCCCAAGCAGCATTTGAGATCAGAACCCTAACACCACATTTGTGAGGACATGATTACTTCCATCATAAAAAATATCATATCAGCGTGTGGTTCATTAGTGATGCGTTTATGTATATTGACTGTGATCAGATCTCAAGTGCTGGCTTGGTGCATGTGGATTTGCATTTTAATGGCAGGTGGGAACAGTTGTACTTGAAGCAGTATACTTGTGATCCAGTCACTCAGGATGGTGGTTCTCATTGGCTGCACGCTGATTAAAAGTGTGTGTGAACACTGCCGATGTAAAACAAATAGTCTGTTTTTTTTTCCTGTGATATTTTTTTTAGGTACTAGCGTCTGTGAAGAACCAAATAGAGGGGCTGGCTGCCAGCAGAAAGGACTTTCAAGAGTTGATCACTGCTGCCCAACACTGGCTCCTGGCCAGGGAGGCTTCATTCACGGCAACAGGTAACAATCCACCCACAGCTAGGATCTCCCTTTTAAGTGCCAGCTATCATTGCAATTAGCTATCATTGCAATCAGTATCTGCACATTGATCTATAAGGAAAAACAAAATGTTTTAAACGTGCAGATGTGACTCAAATTCTACAAAAAAAAAAAGATTTTACTCAAATTCATACTTTAAAAATACTTTGACATTCAGAAGAAGATTGATACCTCTGCTTAGCTTAGCTTATCTTATCTTAGCATATACAGAATTTAAAAGCAAGAATGAAGAAAAAGAGTCACTGTCTGCAGTGTTAATGCTAAACTAACCAGCTGCTGGTGGTTGCTTTTATATTTCTTTCACTTTTACTACATTTGCAAATCATCACAAACTCTTTGCATACAAGTGGCTGAAATGAGGTCCCTCTGTAGTATGGTTGTGCTCGGCCTTAGAGCTAGGCCAAGGAGCTCATACATCTGGAGGGACCTCAGAGTAGAGACGACTGCGACTTGGCATCTAAATGAGCCTGTTGAGGTGGTTTGGGCATCTGGGCAGGATGCCTCCTGAGCACCTCCCTTTGGAGGGTTACCTGGCACAGTCAGCTGGGAGGAGACTTTGGGGCAGACCCAGAATTCACTGGAGGGATTATATATCTCGACTGGCCTGGGAACGCCTTAGGACTAAAATGCGTTGCTGGGGGAAAAGACATCTGGAATCCCTTGCTTATTTGGAAGGATTTCAGTGTAAACCTGATGATCAGGAACAAACTTTCTCAGTCTCAGACTCTGAAAATGCTTCGAGTTGACATCTGCATTCAAGATAAGTTATGTTTTGGCTCACGTTGCAGCCCGGAATAAATTCTACTTGATTTCGTTAACTCGTGTATCTTTGTAGTTTGGCATTGGCCTCACATTCAGCCCTGGAGGTTTAGGCATGTTTTTGAACGAGATCCCCCGTGGTGCCAGAGCTTTACTCGTTACAAAAAGGTTTGCCGGAGGAATGTTTGTGGAAAGATCAGAGACCAAATTGGAAAATTTAAAGGGAATTTTTTAGTTGGTTAACTAAATTGCTTTCATTTTGTGTGTGTGTGTGTGTGTGTGTGTTTTTTTTCTTCAGAAACGCACATCCTACTTTTTAGTTCAAATTATTTATAAAAAGTGAATTTATTATGTTTACAGAGTGTCTTAAATTCACACTTGCAGATATACAGTAGCTCTAGTATATCTATATACGTCAATCAGGCATAACATTATGACCACCTTCCTAATATTGTGTAGGTTTCCCTTATACCTCCAAAACAGTTGTGACTCATCAGAAGATGGACATGGTCCTTCTGAGGGTGTCCTGTGGTGTCTGGTAACTGAATGTTGATCGTGGGGGCCTTTGGGTCATACGGGTTGAAGGGAGGGGTCTCTGTGGATCAGGCTTGTTCCAGTGCATCCCACAGATACTTAATCAGTTTGTGATCTAGTGAATTTGGAGGCCAGGTCAACACCTTGTGCTGTTCTTCATGTTTTTTAGTTGTTCCTAAACCGTTTCTGTGTGTGTGTCTGTGTCAGGCTGCGTCCTGCTGGGGATGGTTGCTGCCATCAAGGAGTGTCATTGCTATGGGGTGGGGGTGCCTGGTCTGGTCTAGGTGGGTGGTACATGTCTAAGTACCATCCACATGAATGCCAGGTCTAAAGGTTTCCCAGCAGAACATTGTATTGTCACAAGATGGTCAATGTTATTTACTTCTCCCGTCAGTGGTTCTATTGTTGTGGCTGACTGGTGTATATTAGGGGTTGTACCGACTAGTCGACTTGCAGAGAGAGAGCCGCATATGAGAAGGTCAGACTGACGGTTTTTATGGTGTTGACGTGATGGTGTTGGCTCCGTAGCTTCCTTTGTGTGAGATGCTAAAATTTGTATTCAGGTTAAGAACATAGATTTCATTGTTACACCAGCATTACTTTCTTTGTTTTTATGTGTGACGTCTGCGACTAGTCGATGTCGACTCGACTTTCACCACATATTAGTCGACTTAAAAAATTCTGAAATCGTTCAACCTCTACGGTGTATATATAACAGCATGTGTTTTATTTTGTTTGTATTTCCTCAGACAAAAGCAGCGGCGGCAAGGGCTCCAACCACCACGAGGGGGGAAGGATCCTGAAGAGTTCTCCACCACCAAAACCCAAAGCCATCTCTCTGGATCAGACAGAAATCTTTGCTACCGTCCTCTTCACAGAGTTCCTCAAAGAACTGGCTGCAATTGCACAAGAGCACTCCATCTTATCTTACATTCCTATGGAAGAGTAATTGCGTCCCAGTAGGCCTCTGTGATGACTCCAGCCTAACTCTGAAAGATTATAAAATTCTCTTTTGATACTTTTTGTCTTTTTCAGGCACTACTTAATGAGGAAACCTCTGAACTTTTTTAATAAATATATATATATTTATTTTCCAATCAAAACAATCTTTTTAAATTTCCTCTTTTTAAACTTTATTGTAGACTTTGAGCTGGAAAGCCGTGACCTATTTGGTGGAGACTGTACCAGGCGATTATCTCTATAAAGGCAAGCTCCGGGTCCTCCATCCAAAGACCGGAGAGAGATGATTAGACAAACATCTGTTTTTATCAAACAGCAGCCTTCAAGGTCCTGAATGTGTTCAACAACCAGCTCAAACCACAGCGATATGTCTGCTTCTCACTTTTGTAAAATACTCAGGTGGCCTTTTAGGAGTGTTGCCTTTACGCCGTGGGATTACATTCAATATTGATTTGTTATTAGCCTTGTAGCTGAACAGCGGCAATGTTGGCGACGTTGTAAAAGCACATCCAAACTCAGACTTTGTCCTTATGCAAAAAGTGGTACATGGCTAAACTTTTGTCGTTTCACAAGATGGTGTCTGTGTTGATTTCTGTTTCACACTGATGGTACCTCAGGACTCTTCAAATGCACGCTCCGTTTCCTCTCTTCTTGAAACGGACCTTGGGTGAAGCGGTTTTCCTACATTGCGCCCACATCCACACACATTCACCAGCTCCGCGCACGCTGACAAGCAGCAGAACCAGGGATTTGATTTTCAGTGCTATATTTAATTTGCCTTACTTTAGTGGTGATTTGTAGAATGTACATATTGTGAGAAAACAAATGTTATGGACACGTAGGACGCTATGCAAATCAAGTACGTTTGGGTTGTAATTAAGTTTTGCATATTTTCACAATGGGAAGGGGTATTTAAGCTTTTTTTTTTCTTTTTTTGAGTTTTTAATTGACATTTCTTTTCCAACGCGGTTGTATCTGAGGCTTTTTAGTTGATAGTCTGTCGTCACTATCTTGTGTTTAGGGGTTGTGTTGTCTTTAAGTTGTGATAAAATCTCACTGTCGGGGAGAGAGAGACGTAGTTTTGTATGTGTTGGAACAGATTACAGAGGGCAGCACGTTCTAAATCCTCGTTTTAATCCAGGTATTGCACATGATTGTTGGAATGGACGATGAATACAAGAGCTATATGTTTTGTTACAAAGCATGCTTCTGTAAAAAATTAATTTGCCGGGACAGATATGCTTGTAAACTGGTGCCTAAGTTCAGATTTTAGTTATTCCCTGATTTCTAATTGATTTAAACAGTATGAGTAATACAAATTTTACTTTTTCACTTGAAGCTATCCATTGTCACAGAGTTCTTCATAAACACTCTTGGAACAAAACAATCCGTCACTGATTGTGGGAAGAGAATCAAGACACAAACATTTATAATTCCTCAGTCTCCAGATATTTTTTCCACTTAAAAAAAATTCAGACTCTGAGATAATGGCCTGCTTTAAGTAGATCTAAGTACAAGTAAACACATTTTTGTGTTAGGAGATAATGCGGTTTAAACTCTATCTGGTAACTAAGTAGATTGAAGTTCTCATTTCACTGGTTTAACTCCGAAGATTAAGTGCTGGGTTTTAACTTTGAGGTTTAAATCTGACATGCGTGTTTCTGTTCCCTATTTAAATCCAGTCTACTACTAGATGCTATGCAGGCGGCGGATGAATTATGCATCAGAATCTTTGTATGCAGACATGTTTTTACCACAACAACAAAAAAAAAAGGCATAGAAATGTATATTTGTATCAGTCGTTTTGAGATCTATTGAATAACTCTCTGAATGTATCAGAGCACTTTATCAGCCTTTTCATACCACAGTGCCACTCGGTCTGTGTTAACCACAGTGTGGCAGTCACTGCGGCGTGAGTGCAATCAATACAACTAAGAATATGGACCGGCTCCTGCCTGGTCTTATATTCCAAAGATTCGTCCTTTCTGACGGCGTCGGGCCTGTTTTCTGTTTGTGATTTGACCAGGTTGCTGTTCGTAGTCGATGTATGAAATACGACGGTATGCCTCTTTTTAATAAAGCAAAATTCTGGTAAATGAAATGGGATTCGCTCAGTGTGTTAAAATACTAGATTTTCAACCCAGAAAGCCAGCTTCTTTCCCTAAGAGGATTCATCCGACACATCAATAAATTTGTTCTTTTTCTCCCGGAGTTGCTTTGCGGCTGTTTGTTCTGTAGACACTGACGGCCTCATTTAATACACATTCAGCTTCCGAGTAACCCCCAGAGAGAGATCTTGTTCAAAACTAGGTCTTGTTCTTGGGTAAACACATCGTTTTACATTCACCGTTCACATGCAAGTGACTGGGACATGCAGCAGCAATGGGGCAAACTGTGGTGTACGACACTTCATAAACATCCTGCGCAACATTAATACCTGAATACACAAGAATAACTAAGCTGCATCATTTTATAGCCGTTGCCTGTGCAAACGGGTCATTAAACCAGCAGTAAACTGAAGTGATATGGAGCAAGTTGGAGAAAATGTGTAAATGGGTCAGAATATAGGGCGCTGGATCCGGTCAGCCTTTACAACCACAAACCACAGTCTGTAGTAACGTGCATCTGATCTGAACACAGTAAAATCTGATCACTAAGTTTACAACCACTTTCCTTAATCTGTAATCACTAAATTTGACTCATCTGTTCTGAACGTAACTGATGTGGCAGCTATCATTAGCTTATGAGGTTCAGTATGTATGTACCTCAGAGAAGAAGAAGCCTTAAAACATGAATACAAGGATGACCGCACATCTGATGTAGTGGAAAAAATGGCCGGCTTAAACCACAAGAGGGAGCTCACTGATCACTCCTACTTAAATGAAATGTCTGTTTGGCACGTCAGCAATCTCGTCTTCCTCTTCTCAAATGAGCATAATGGTCCGTATGGCTGTAGCCAACGGTACATTAGGTTAACTGGAAAGGGTTACACTAAATCATATGCAGGTCCGTTCAGAGGAATATTTCTCGAGCGCACCTCGTCTCACCCTACTTACAGTAAAGACGGATGAATATGAAGCAAAAATAAAGCACATAAAAGCCACATTGAATATCTCATTAGGAAGTTAAAACACAGGGATCAAGAATGCCTTCTGGCTACAAACCGTGATCACCTGAAAAGCTTTATTACTTCTCAAACACATAAATAAACAACAGAATGTCCAGTGAATACAGTATTTACATAATGACAACCTCAGGTAATAAGCTTAATTTTAAGCTTGACCGTGAGTAACCAGTAAATCTGGTTTTATATGTCAGTCATGTATTCAATATTTCCATACAGATGTATAAATTAGTTGTGTCTTGCAGCGCGGTCCGACCCCTCATGAAGTCTTCTTCTGTAGAATCTCTCTCACCAGAACCGGGTCAGCTCTGCCTTTGGTCTCTTTCTGTACCAGGCCCATCAGCTTGTTCAAAACTTTCTTGTTCCCATTTCTGATGGCCTGGACCTACGGGGAGGCACAGAAAACTCAAACATGCACAAATATCCCTTCCTTCTTTTTTTAAATTACGTGTGAGGCTTTGTGTTTCAGCCCTAACCTCTTCAGGATGCGAGTCCACCACCTTCTGGCAGATGCTGTGCAGCTGTGCAGAGTCACTAACAAGCCCCAAGTCCTGCTCCTGGATGATCTGCAGGGCCGTCTTGCCTGATGACCTCCACATCTCCTGGAACACCTGAGAGCAGAGAGAAACCCGTAAGACGCAGGTGAGAGCCAGAATACGAACAAGCACAGACGGATGGGGGTAATTGCGTGGTCTGTGTAGCTGACTGACCTGCTTGGCAACCGAAGAGGAGATGTGTCCTGTTTCTTGGAGATCCAGCAGCTCAGCCAGGGCAGAAGGAGTGATTGGACTGAAATCAAATTAAGGGGTAATTTAATTTCACTTTAATAGATGGACTTGAATAAGTGATATAAATGGCAGGGGAGATGGAGAGAAAGCACTAAAGAGTCTTTCGACATTTGCGCTTTGATTGCAGTGTTTCTGTCTGCCCCATGTCTGCTTGTTTAATCCAGGTAAACTAAATCAAAAAGTCTGTAATTAATAATAATTAATGGTCAGTCGATATCAGCTAAATCTGTTCCAAACATGGCCTAGTCAGTGTGGATGAATCTTTACAAACACAACTCAGTTTACGTATATGTCAAATGAAGCAGTGATTCCTAACCACGGGTATCTGCACCTCAGAGGATACTCTTGCAATTTGTGGGGACCACACTGAAAGCTCAAGAAATGCATTTTGAAATAAAATACACCCCTACATTCATGCAAAATGAAAAGCTAAATAATATTACAAATCTAGCAAGCAGACCCCCACACTTGGAGTCATGCTGTAACACATTGTAAGCCAGCAAGCAGAGAAGATGGAATAATTAATAAATAAAATAAATATTGAATGGGCTGCAGCCTATCCACCTATACACTCTGGACATATTGAATCACTATTATCAAATTATTAAAGCTTAGCACACAAAGCATTAGTAAAACGTAATGGGTACATAGAAACAGTAAATAGCTAAAGCTAAGATAATTCCAAAATGTTTAGATATACTTCATGAAAAAATAAAAATATAAATGGTAAAAAAATGAGAAATAAAACATTATAAACATAAACTGCTTCTTAGCTAGGATAATGTATGGACATTGGAAAAGTAAAGTAACGCACAACCTTAAAAAAAGAAGAAAAAATTGCTTAAACTGTAATGCTAGAAACCAAGTATTAATGGTATTTAAAATGTTAGTTAAAACGTTATAGTTAAAAATAATGGACATGTATAAACTAATAAAAAAACAGATAAAACAGAGGCAGATAAGATACAGCTACTGGAAAAACTGTAATAATATATTAACATAGTTAGCTAGTAGTTTTAAATACTGTGGTTGGCTAAAAAAATTGTAAATGCTAGCTAAAAGTAATGGATAATGTGTGAACAGATGAAATAGAAAAAAAAGTATGAATAAACTGTTGAGTTAGCTAAAAAAAAAAAAGGTCAGGTCGACACCGTTAGCTACAAGAGTTAATAGTAACAATAGTAATAGTTCAAAAGTGTGGATGCACGTCAATGGTGATGGATAATGGATAAAACCCCTTTAAACTGTACAGCTATTTCAACCCTATTAGCTAATATCTGAACACACTTACTTACAAAAGAATAAATACTGTTGAGCTAAATTGTTAAAAAAAAACAATGGATACATGTCAATGGTAAAAAAAACAAATAAAACTTTTTGAAATGGATAAAACAATAAACTGTACAAGTTTAACGGATTAGAAATAGCTAAAAGTGGACTAATACATGAACAGACAGCGAAAAACGAATGGATAAACTCTTAAGCTAGCTACAAAAACTGTGAATGGTTAGCTAGCAGCAATGGAAATACTGCAGGTAGTTTAAAAAACTAAATAGTAAACATAGCAGGTCAAACTAAACAGCAGTATAATGGTAAAATATTACAAGGCAGCAGATACGCAGTTTTGAAACAGCCAAAAATTAACTTACACAGTTTAAACTAATGTAAAATAAACTGTGTTAAGAAATTAACAGCTGAAATAAGTGATGAATAACACATGAATAACCAATAGAAGAAGGAGTAAGTAATGAATGAATAGAAATGATGAACAATCAATTTAAATGGATAAAAGGTTGATGTGTCCAGTTTCTGTCACTCGATGCTTTCATGAGTGCATCTTGACTATTCAGTGACAACTGTGAAACGTGCTGTACTAATATCCACTTTTACATAATGAATATGGTTCAATTCTCCATTTCATAATCCTTTCATAAGAACATGTTTGGGTGGTGAAGGAGAAGAGCTACTTGAGCTCATCTGGTTGAGGGGGCACAGCCAAAAAGGAAAGTTGGGATGGAAATAGAGAACCCTCATTATATTTTGTTCCTTTGACATTTTTAACATTAAAATCATGTGCGCCTCTCACAATCCTGTCATCCCGCTGTCGCCATCCTGCCACAAACCTGCCACCGAGTTTCCCCTCTCACAGGCAGCCGCCAGCTGCTTTCCTGAGCGGGGAAACCCTGACTGGAAAGTGACTTGTCTGAGCTGGTGGAAGCGCCTGGACGTGCTCTTAATGACATGTCTGCAGTTTCACTGACCGACCAATCTGCTTCCTCGTTTCTTGTTTCATTAATCCAGTTTAGAGCCAGAGGAGTAAAAGAAATTTGGGCCGCCCAGACAGGATAAAATCTAATATTGCCCATGATTATATGCACAAGAACGAGCATATTTGCAGTCATTAACAGAACTCTTTAAGACCTACCTTCTGGTGCCCAAACTGCCAATTATTTCCTCATTGTCCCAAGTACTTAAAATGTTTCTCCGAGCATTTAAATGACTCAGTCTCCCTGCTTCCTCCCAATCTGCAGCTTTTGACACTCCTGCCGGGCCGCTCTTTGTTTTTCTTTAACTATCCTCCTTTCAACCACAGCTAATGCAACATCATGCATAAATAAACAGCAGCTACACTGTGGCTGCCTTGCACACACAAATGCTCCTCCGCAACCGTCGCAGAATGGCAGATAAAGTAAATCTCACAGCATCTGTGCCGATGTTACTTCAATTTCATGTGCACTGTAGTGACGCAGGGGTTTTAGTCCCAAGAAATTATCGCTGCGTCCCTTTGCTAGTCTCAGCTGGACTCGCTTCCGCCCACCCTCGTTTTTCTTTTGGCTGCAGTAAGAATTAAACCGCCATTTGAAGAAAATTGCTAAAAAGAGCTGAAATGAGCGTGTTATTTGTTTTAGCGTCATAGTGTGCCACAAACGGAAACAGCTGGAGTGATTGGATGTGATGTGGGAGCATGAAAAGTACCGCTGCAACTCTTTTTGTGTAAAAAAAATTGAAATGGATTTAACTCTAAGAGCTGTAACTTTACTCAAAACACCTTCTCCAAAATGTAATGATCCACTAATAAAACAGGCTTTTCTCTTAAGGGACTGAATACAGGAATATCCAATGATTTACATTTTTGGATGGGATGTTGGTAACAAACCAAAAAACTAGACAGAATTAAAAATAAAAACCATCACTTTTTATTATAAGACATTGTTACTTTTTTTCACTAGATTGATACACACTAACTATTTTTCATATTTATAAAACTTAACTCCACAGTTACTGACACAGTGGCACTTAGGTTTACTTTAGCGTTATCCCAGCTTCCCCGTTTTACAACCACGCACCAAAATATCACAAGCTGCCGCCAAGAACGGGTGACGTTTGGTTGTAGAGAGCAGAGGACAGTGACAGAGGTTAACAACAGCAAAGTGTTTATTAAAAATCCTGCGTAACGTTGGACCTGTTGGACTGCTGTTGACAGACGAGCTCCTGCAGTTCATGTTTACAACCTTTCTCCTGNCCCCCCTTGTTATTGGCTACTCCACGCTAGTAAATCCTGTCAGGCAAATTTTGGCAACTTCACTCTGCTGATACACACACATGCCAAAGCTGTTTGCTGCCAGGTTTGCTTCACTCCCCTCCACCCTCCTCCTTGTGTGTGTTTGACTCAGAGCTAATGCTCACGTGTGTGTGTTTATTAAGAGGAAACTCCACCTGTGTAGTTATCTGCTACAAAAGAGCCCGTTCCTTTAAGTGTCTCTGATTAAAGTTTAGTCATGTGTTACAGGATAAGGAGCTAAACTTGTGACACTATAGATGTACTCAATCACTGCTGGGTGACAATTCATTTTGACACGACTTCACACATAAATGAAACCACTGACTCGGAGAGAACAGAAAGACAAACTGACAGACTGCACCATTTTCTTCAAAAGAAAATTTCTTTAAAAGGCAGTTTTTATGGCTTCATTACAAACAAGAAAACAAGGGAAACAGAGGTGCAACTAAGGTGTCTGGCCTTGACCTAAACCGAGGATGTTGTGGTTAACGGCCGGCGTCTTAATCCCAAAGCACCAGATAAATACTTTAACCTTTCACGTTGTTTTGTTTATCAGAGAATGAGCAAATTTAAAAAAAAAGAAATTATCCCATGACCTCTTGGCTCTAAAGTTGAAGGCAGCAATTATAAAGTTTAGCCCATCTGTATGCGTCTCACTGCCCCTCCTGATCCTGACACCGATCAGGTATAACATTATGACCACCTGCCTAATATTGTGTAGGTCTCCCTTGTGCTCCAAAACAGTTGTGACTCATCAGAGAACGGACATGGGCCTTCTGAGGGTGTCCTGTGGGGTTAGTGGGGGCCTTTGGGTCCTGTAGGTTGAGGGGAAGGACCTCTGTGGATCAGGCTTGTTCCAGTGCATCCCACAGATACTTGATCAGTCTAGTGAATTTGGAGGCCAGGTCAACACCTTGTGCTGTTTTTCATGTTTTTGAGTTGTTCCTAAACCTTTTTTGTGTGTGTGTCTGTGTCAGGCTGCATCCTGATGGGACACTGTATTGTCACAAGATGGCCAATGTTATTTACCTCTCTTTCAGTGGTCATAATGTTATGCCTGATTGGCATAACATTATCTCTCAGAGGAGACTTCTTACACCTGACATGTGCAATAGACACTAAGCGTTATGTTATTAGAGTAAGGGTTTGTTTGTGTGCTTCTCACCTCTGCTTCACGCTCATGTCTTGCAGTTTGAGGAGACCCACCAGCTCATTTGTCACCCAGCCAATCACTTTCCTGGGCTCCTTCTTGGTCAACTTCAACACCGCCTCAAAGTACTCCACCAGCCCGTCCTCATTCTGCAGCACAGACCCATGAAAATGGTTTTCACAGGTACGTTATCTAATTAGGTTCAAATCGGCTCAGCAGAGTTCACCGGCACACAGCTGCTTCCTGCTAGACTGAAGCAGAACTGCGGCCAGGCCTGATTGGATTTGATCGGACGGCAATTAAAAGAAAGCTTCACAACTAATTTGGTGAATGGACGCGGTTCTTTCTCACCCGCTTGGAAACTCACCACCAGAGTGAAGCTGTGCTCGGGCAGGATGCCGTACATTTGCACCAGCCTGTCTCTTTTGACACTGGGTAGCTCTGGCAGCGTCTCCTTTATCTTCTGCACCACCACCGCCTGGCATGCATCAATGCCAGTGGGCAGCGATGCATTATCCTCATACACAATCAGGGGGGGCAGGTTGGGCTCTGGCATAAACCTGAAGAAAGGCAGGGGAAGGGAGGGAGAGGTGGAGAATGCTTTATCAGCAGTACAGATAAGCTCACAGAAAGGGAGCTTAGGCTTTTGTTGAGACACTAATAGTCCTCTTGACGCCACACTTACCATATTTCATTTGCTCTGCGAATGATTTGACTCCATCAGGCTTAAACATGTCAATCTATCATTTCCCCCGACCTCAATCATCTAACACACACACACACTCATAGCCAAGGTCTAGACTGATGTTTATTTCTCTCCATCGAAGTGCTGCTCAACAGTCTCCAGTGAGGACATAATCATCTGCCATGACTATTAACTGTATGTAAAAGATAGACGTAGCCATAGAGTTTGACATATGGCCATTGTTATTTTGGACGAGAGGGAGGAGCTGGGGAGGAGCGATGGGTAGATCTGACCGAGAACCTGAGGATGGCTTGTGAATTACTTCAGACCAGACATATGAATCAAGCATGTCCCCAAACATACCTGTACGTAATATCATCTTAATTATAAGATAAAATAATCCTTTAAGATAATCCTTTAAAATAATCCCTTAAAATAATCCTTTAAGATAATCCTTTAAGATAATCCTTTAAGATAATCCTTTTTGAATGGAGTGGAGCTGAAGCTTTTTTTGGTACCACCACCTACTGACCATCAGTGGTATTGTACTTTAAGCCACTTTTTTTGGTTTCAGACCAGGTGGCTGCGTTTATCTTTTAATATACAGTATACAGTATATGCAGGAAGCCCACAAACTCACACACCTGTAGTCCTGAAGACCTTCTTTGTCCCTCATAGGAATGGTCTCCCTAGAAGACAAGACGTTACAAATCAACCTTCTTATACATCGTCTGATTGTTATCATTCCCAGATATTTTATAATTTGAGAAAAACAAATCTACCGACCTAACAATGACAAAAATGCTCAAACAAATGAAAATGTGAAACAAAGGAGAATGTGAACATTATGTGTGGCAATGGTCCCCTTTAAACCAGCGTTGTCAGATCTCCTGCCACTTTCAGGAACGAGAAGAAAGAGCCGTTCGCAGGCCCTCACACACACACTGTTTAACACGATTCCCCGTCTACCTCGGACATGCGAGGCCTCGCGGGAGGCAGGCAGAGCACCAGAAGATGATCAAGGCCTCAGCTGTGTGGTAGCTGGCTCATTCTGTGAGCTCATAAGCCAGCGAGCGGCTCACAGATAACGCAGGACAACGGTAGCATCCAAATGGCTCTATTCATCATCATTACCATGATGGTTCATCCTCGGCAAAGCTCAGGACTAATGAACCAGGCAAGGATCCCAGTCAGAGGGTGTTATAGTGGCTAAATCTTGGCATCACTCTGCTGATTTTTCATCCTCTTACCCTGATTTGGAATCATACGCTCGGGTCTCGTTTTGCACCTTCCCCCCTCGCCGCAGGACCTCAATCTGTCTCTGGATCTCATAGTCTGGCGAATAAAAGGGAAAACAGGAGCAAAAATTCAGACCACAAACATAATTCGCCGGTAAATGCCAAACACCTGCTGTTATACACCGGCAATCCTCAGGTCTCAGACTGCTGCCACGTTACAAATCTGATGAATGATGTTTTTCTCTGTGACTTTTAAACACCACTTTAGCGCTAAGCCAATGTGATACATTGATAAATAATTCAAGCACAGCATCGCGACATGTCAAACCACACTTTTTAAAAAATCTGAATGTAAAAATGCTCAAATTTAACGGCCGGGACTCTTTGTCAGCTTGAAGCTCAATCAGAGAAGTTATAGCCCACAGAGAATCTTTGCTGTTTTTAAGTGAAGCCGCTGCGAGAAGTCAGCTCACCATCACACGCTGCTATCACTCAGCTAATAGTTTATGAATGGCTGTCAGTCCTGTACGTACGCTTCACAAGTTACTGTCAGCATCAACTACACTTCCTGTCTTAATGTCTCTACATAAATCAAGCCATCTTGTTTTCATTTCAACAAAAAAAAAACTAGCCTATTTTTTAGCGCTGACATAAAAATATGTTTTGTCACACTGTGCCTTTATATCTATAGCTGTCAAGTGAAATGAAACGTAGGAAAAACAAGTAGAATGAAAAGGAACAAGTCATTTTAAGCGAGGCTACCTGCGGTCAGAAAACATTTTGACTGATTAAAAACGGCATCAGCGAGGGAAACATTAATGTCATTCTGTGAAATTTTACAATCACGAATTAGCTTTTTCTTTTTGAAGGGATTTAAGACGTCAAATAAATATCAATTCATATAAAACCAGCCCACTTCAGAGTAATTACCATGCCATCGAGCTTTCTTATATCCCACTGAGAAATACTGGCAATAATGCCACTGGGGCCAGTTGCCAGGCAACCAACGGATATTCCAGGAAGTCAGTGGTTCCAGCAACAAATTATACGCTACATACTCAACACTGTTATCCAACATACTACTCCATGTGAACAAGGAACGGTATGTATCAGACACACCGCTTTGCATTTAACTATTGTGTGGCAATTGTCCTATGTAACTGTGGCAGCCTTCCAATCTCACCTCTACTGAACGGCATTGTGGGCTATTTATACAGTGAGTGTAGTGTGCAGTTCTTGGCTACTATAATATATCGTCAAAAACAGTGTGCACGTCACCTAGTATTGGTTTCACACTAAACAAATTTAATGCACTAAATTGCATTAAGTTTACTTGTGGTTTGGAAATTTCTAGATAATGCGTAATTATTATGTTTTAGAGGTTCTTTCGGTGTTTGTTATTTTAACTGGCAGTCACTTCACGTCTGCTGTACATGTGCAGTGCAGCACACCTTAGCCCGTTAGATTTAAGATATTTAATCCTAGTACACATTATCTTTCTTAGGTAATTTAGGATCACTACTTTATTTTTCAGAAACATTTCAGTTTTTATTTATTTCTTCACATTTGAATGGTTTTATATACATTTCAGTCTGTAACAGTAAGTTGCATAGCCTATTCCTCCAGACAGAACTGATGTAGCTGAGTCAGATTTGCTTGCATATGTTTTTTTCAGTTCTGGCCACCATATTTCTTATAAGCACGAGGTCAGGGATTAGTGAGGGCCAATATCTCGGCCTTGTTTGCTTGAGACGTTGCTCTAATATCCATATTATATATCTTATTCTATTAAGTGCACCAGTAGCTGCTACAGCCAAACAGCCCCACAACATGATGCTGCCACCCCCGTGCTTCACGGTTGGAAAGCTCCCCTTTGAAGGTAGGTCTTGAAATCTACGGGTACACCTCTACACCAACTGATTCATATTATGTCAGTTAGCAGAAGCTTCTAAAACCGTAAGATGGTTTTAAAAGGCGCATCAGATCCACTGTAATTGTGATATAGTGAATAATAAATTATATAATCTATCTCTATACAACTGTTGAACAAATGACTAATGCTATGCCAGGTGTTCTGACCAACTAAAGCTATAGTTTGTTGATGTGAAATCTGCGCAGCGGTTGAAAGTCACTTCTTAAGACTTACGCCTGTGTGTGTGTGTGTGTAATCTTATAACTTCCTCTCAGTGCTGAGCCAGAGTAATTCACAAATTTACCAGCTTAACGCACACATACTCCAAGTAATTCTGACACCGCATGCAAACACAAATTGAAGATCTATGGTGCATGAGCAATCCTGCATCCAATTTAGACAGGCTCAGGTATACTAAGTCCCATAACGCCTATCTCACTATCTCAAGTTTGAAGCTTTTTTAATAGTGCCTACCTATAGCCCTGGCCAGGTACCGGATGCTGTTGATGTTCTTCACTTCTGTCCTGGTGCCCAGCGGCTCACCTGGGATGTGCACAGACACATTGGCATCCACTCTCATCTGGCCCTCTAAGGAGAAAGAGCCACAACAATACATGCAGAGAAAGAAATAAGTTTAGAGGTTTAGAAGCTCGGAAAGAAAGAAAAAATAGAGAGAGAAGGAGGCAGAGACAGAAAGTGATTTCCATACCAGACATGTTGCCTTGACAGGTGCCCAGGGCTTGCAGAATGAGCTGAAGCTCGCCGACAGCTGCAGCAGCCTCCTCCCCACAGCTCATGTCTGGCTCCATCACCAGCTCCATTAGACCTACACCTGACGCACGAGAAGGCGGCTGTGTTTCACTTCTTTAAGGTACCTATCCCACGGAGCGCCGTGACAAACCTCAGCAGCTTCACATGCAATCTCTGTCGAACGCTGTTGTCTACCAGCGTTGAACAAAAAAACTTGTTCTTGTACTGTCAACAAATTTTATGAAAACTCAGACAATGTGTTAGCATACCACTCCTAGGTTTCAGGGCCAAGTGCATTCACTGTTTCATTTCTTATTAAAAAGGTTGTGGGAAGGAATTTATCTAAACAGTTGGACACTGTGGCTTTTAGAGAACATTACTCAAACAGTAGTAAACTGTATATTTGTTGGGTACTACTCTCGCCCTAAGTGGTTGTTGATTCAAAATAAAATCATGTGCATCATAATGATGAAACATTTCATCTAAGACAAACTTGCCAATGAATATTTAATGATTTCAAAACATGATGAATCAGATATTCCAAGGCCTTTTGGGGAATTTATCATAAGTAAGAAAAAATACAGAATCCCTGCTCTTTAATGGTACAGCACTGATGGATGCTCTCCAGCATTACCTGCTCTGTTGAGGTCTATGAGCGTCTGGCTGCGGACGTCATCGTGGAGACTCTTGCCGCTGTCCTGCTCCAGCTGAATCTGTTTGATGTGCACGTTTTTTCTTATCACCTGGCCCCTCTTTTTCCCCCCGAGGAGGCTATAGGTCAGCGTGCCGTCCACGGCGATCGGCTGCCGTTGCTGAGTGATCTGGTATCCGGCCTGAGAGGAGGAAAATCTAATTATTTAAAACTTTACCTTAAAGCCTTAAAATATGCGAGCATGAAACAGAACCTTTTGACGCCTCCCTGCAGTGCCAGCAATTAGATTCGACTAAAAGACAAAAAAGTAGCACAGGCACTTCCATTCTAATGTCGTCTTCCATTCATTTTAGGTGCTACTCCTGAAAATCCTCGGCTGTTGGTTGAGCTTTTATAAGATGTCAGTGCCTAACGTGTATTAAAAAGTGCAATATGAGTACGTTTAGGGCAGTAAAAAGTTTTCTAATTTCCCTAAATCTGTTCCCTAATGCCATCAAATTATGATTGCAAGATACAAATTCCTAGAGTGGGATTACACTGCACGGTGAGTAACCCAGCCAGTGTCATGTGTCTATGTAAGGACGAGACAGCCTCGATTAAACACAGCGCCGGCTGCCGTTCCACTCAAGGTTTCTTTTCCCACAAAAGCACAGGAATAAATATTTCATGCGCTCGTCTATTCCTAAAAGAACCTGCTGCCTGCAGTATTAATTTCCCCGCGTTACTATGGCGACCACATCACAAGAACTAAACATTAATCATAGTTATGCTAAAGAGAGTGAGGACGTAGGGGAGGAGGAGGTGGTGGAGGAGGAGGAGGAGGAGGAGGAGGAGGAGGGGGGTGTTAGTCACCAGCTTTCTGCATGTCTGATCGACATGATCAATCACCTCCACACCTCCTCTTTTTAAAAAACAGAAAGGGAAAAACAATGCTGGGATTTTCTGCTTCACTGTCTGCTCTTCTCAGTGGATTCACTCCTTAAAGCTACAGGATTTTGCGAACAGAGCTTAACAGAAATCCCCCGTTCCCTACTTTTGCCTCTGCTGCAGGATGAAGTATAGATACCGTACATTAGGGAGCATCTGTATAAGTGGGGACTATTTGCATTCCCTGCATAATAAATCAGCTACTTCGGGCAGCATAATGAAGGATGAGGCAAGTTTTGCTGTTAATAAGATCCTGGTAGTCACATTAAGCTTTCCCAATTACACTCTGACAGAAGACTGAGCCTTAACGAGGAGTTCAGGTGACTCTTTGTCCTTTTTTTCACATCCAAACTAAAGCTTACATACTGTACGTACAGGATCAGACACACACACACACAGCACTTAATCCCCCCACACTTAATCCCATGTTGTGAGGTGCTGAGTCATTTTCTGTCTTAAAAAAGTCTCACTGGGCCGTCTCATTCCTCACTCAAGCTCGCTGGTGTTTTTCCTCAGCCACCCCGGCGAGGTCACAAAGATTTCATTCCTCTCCTTGAACACATGTCAGAGCCTCCGTGGCCCCGGGCCACACCTGTTTATTTGGAAACCTAACACCTCAAGGAAATTGTAATTATTTAGATTAGCGCCGAGATGCTGGGCCACGTTATTAAAGGGCCGGTAAAAACTTTATACACGTGCCTCGCCTGCCATCTCGGCTCAAAGAAGGAACGGCGGCCGGACAGCGGCATTAATCATTTAATGAGCGGCTGTGGTGTTTTACAAAATGCAATCAAGGATTTCTAGTGGAACGTATCAATAATGTACGACGCAATTTACAAATGTATTTTTCAAGGGCGGGGACAGTTTCTCCCTGGCTCCTGTAACCGGTTTCGAAAGTACACACTGCAGATTAGACTCAAACTTGGGGTCGAACGCGTAAAAAAAATAAATAAATAAAATCCCATCATTTGCATAATTAAAGCTGCTCTGACTGGAGTTCATCAAGCTGTTTGTTTCACACAGCACAGAGACACTGTTTGAGCAGCTGACGACACTAATGCAAACTAAATAGCGGAAAAAAAAACGAGGCGACAGCAGGTACCCTGATCATTGCACACAGCGAATTTAAAAATCAAATAAAGGTTCGGGCTCAGGCTACTGGCGTGAGTTGACTGGGAAATCTCACATAAGAAGAATCTGGTTCTGTAATCTGTTTTTTATCATCCCTGCTGTGTGTGTGTCGACTGTTGAGAAGGAATCTAAAGGAGTTGATACCCGGTCATAATCTCTACGCTTCTGGAGGGGGATTTTACTGGAATTCCAAGATTTGTGGACTTTCTGTGGAGATGATGTATAATTTACCGTGGTAATCAAAATGTGTACTTTGCACTTTGCACTCTGAAACTTAAGCTGTCAAGATCTGCATCAAGTTAGCTCAGAAAGCAGGCTGTGAACTAATCAGATATCAAAAAGAGCTCATTCACTGGAGCGCAATAATAACAAATACCAGCTAAAGCACTTTTTCTGTGCGTCTCTGGCTACTTTGTGAGCAGACCCTAATTGTAAGCCACTCCTTTTAAGATTTTCATGGAAAATATGCCATAAAGGGAGAAAAGAAATCTCTCCCAAGTTCTCAGGTCCATAATTACCCTCCTCATTATCTTGCCTTATAGCTGTGTTAGTGTGATATCTTACTCTGGAAATACAGACAAATTCAAAATGCAAAACTTCAACTTTCTTCTGAGAATTTCCACATTTCTTAGGAGAGGAGGAGGTCTCTGTGGTGCAGATCACTTTAGCGCTCCCATGACATTTTGTTCGTTTCCATCTAAGCCTTAAAATGTCACTCATAATGGCAGTAAAATTACCCTGGGGCTCTGAAGGGTAGTAAAACCTTGCCGTGCGAGCACTCCATTACAGAGAGCAAAGTGAACATTACTTGGATATGACTGTTTAATGGAAATATCAGTGTTAAAGAGGGGGATCTCCACCGCTACCACTTCTATTCGCATTGTACAGCGTGTTGTGTGGAATTTAAACACCAACTATATTTAAATGTTATGACCAAAAACATGGGAGGACTTGATGGCATATGATCGCCTTTAAAGTTTATATACCAACTTTAAGATTCAGTTACAAAGCAGAATTATCATTTATTTGGAGTTGTGTTCTTGTCCGTTATTCAAATAGTCTTTTAGCTCTATGTTTGGTCTCCACTAACTCCTGAGGGAAATATAAGATTCTTAATGCTCCACAATGTTCTCCACCTACCTTTGTCTATCTGCTGTTTTTGCGCTGAGCAAGGAGTTTACGCCGGGTTTTTATGGATGTTTGCTGGAAACTGCCGCCTGCTTTGTTCCCAAACAGCTCTCTGAGAGTAGTGAGACTGAACCAAAGCAGTAGGAGAAACACTAAGGAAGCTCTATGGAGCCAAAGGTGATAATTCACTGTAGTTTTATTATCCCACATTATTTTCACATTCTCGTTTGATACACCATAAAAAGAAAATCAATTCTTCTTTAAATATAGCCGCCATTTAATATTTTTTTTTATGTTTCAAATATGGATGTTGTGAATATCAGAGAATTATTCACACATCCTCTAGTCCCCAATCATATATAGAGAGAGCATTTTAACTTTTTTTTTTTTGCTTTCTGCTTTAAATTGTGGTCTCTATATCCATTGTTCTGCGTTACCCTAACTGCTCTAATCATTTCCAAACTCAGCTGTCTTCAGTGAAAACCCACTCCTCCTCCTCCTATCCAAACCAGGCAAAGTTCCCAGCCAGACGGTGAACATTGTGGGGCTGTTGTTCTGTCGCTGAGGAAGTTTAAGGTTTAGAATTTAAAACCCACTGAACCCACTGAACCTCTGCTTTAATCTGAACCTGTACTATATCCTGTTGAAATTACTTCAACTCCTGCTGCAGACATGATTCAACTGAAGTTTAAATGGCTGCAAGAATGATACACGTGGTCAGTTTACCAGAAACTGAAATTGAAGTCAAAGAAATTGCAGTCTGGATTCTGGTCTACTTTACGATACAGCTGAATGTTACATCCCTGCATGTTCTCGTTTAGCTGGATCTGCTCTGAACCTCAGCTAAGCTAGAAGCTAAGTGAAAGAGCCTGAAATTATTAGGAGATGGTGGAGACCAAAACAGAGCTAAAAAGAAGAGAGAGTACAGGACTTTCAAAAAAGAAAATGGACAGAAACATGACTAAAAATAAATCCCATGGATAATACTGTAGAGTTGTGCTTACAGTTTGCTTTTCTTCCTTCCAAATGGCCAAAGTAAATAAACCAGTTAACTTATTTGGCTTTAAATAGTTCACTCAATGGTAACTTTATGGAAGGAAGGAATGAGATTACATTAGAAAACACAGACTGTGAGAAAATGGCTGGCATCGGATTGAAGCCCTTTACTGGCAGTCATGTGAAGACCTCTGCTTCTAAAAGTGTTTGTTTTAATATTATATTATTAGCTCAGAAGGTTCATAACCCGAAGGAAACAGCTACACAGAGGTATGCGTATCTGAAGGGTTGTTCTATTGGACAACTCTATCCAGGGTTTTTCCCTCCAGTAATGACTCAAATACAAAGTGTAACTAAACGACGGCAACCTTCAAATGATCAGCAGAGGCATGGGGAAAGGACCTAAGGATATTATAAAAATAGAAGTGCAGTGAAGTAAGAAAAGTGGTAAAGTAATTTTCTGCGTTATTTGTCTGTACAGGTGGCCGATAGCATTTCTGCTGCTTCAGCACGACTTGCTCACTACTTAAATTAGAGCTTACGCCAAGAGAGTTCACCGGGAGGGTTGCCATGGAGAAGCTGGAGCAAGATGAGGACGGCTCATGTAAAGTAAAAGCAATGATGCAGCATGAAATGAATGAGGGTAGTAACTCTGTAATGGTGCTTGTCAGATGAGGTAACCCCTAACTCTTGAGCTATCGCTCTCCTACCTACTGAACCCTAGACGGCACACAGAAAGTGACAACCGAGGACGAGGAGAGGCAAACTTACAGGGAGGTCAGCGTAAAAGTAGTGTTTCCTGTCAAAAAGTGACTTTTTATTTATGGTACAGTTGAGAGCCAGTCCCGTCATCACTGCTGCCTCGACACACCGCTTGTTCAGGACCTGGGGACACGTCGGGGACATTAGCCGAGGATTTGACAAGGACGTGAATTTAAAATAGTAATTTTTGTTTTAATTAAGTCCAACTTTACTCACGGGTAACGTGCCAGGTAAGGATGCGTCAAAGAAGGACACCAGGGAGTTTGGAGGAGCTGAGAAGCGAACCGGAGAGCCAGAGAACAGCTTGGTGCTGGAGTTAATCTGGGCATGGATCTCTAAGCCCACCACTCCGACCAGCTGCTGGGGGGAGCTGAGGTACATGGTAGAGGGACAAAAAAGAAAATGCTTATACTTTACAGGTGGCAAGAAAGAGAAGTGTGTACCATGACAAAGGATAATACTTGCTACTCTCTGGCTGACAGGTAGCCAATAAAATGCCTACTATATACAAATGCTAAGTAAGGGTTATTATAATGTTATAGTGTGTTTAGACTGGCGTGTAAGTGACAAGATTTATACTATCTTCTTATAATGCAGTGCACACAGGAAGCAGAGGCACTACTCACAGCTGCATAAAATAAAATAATTTTCTATAGTCAAGACCCAGAAAACCATAGTATGGTTATGTCCGTCAATCATCTCAATCCTTTTAAGATTAAATCGCTGATTGGCTGGAGACAAAGGAGTTCATACTTTTCTATGTCTGTATTTGGAGACATTTTTCAAAGCAGCATCTTTAATTTATCCTTTCAGTTTACATTGTACTGTTATTCATTTCATGACAGCTCAGACTTTGGAGTGTTATAATTTTAATATTATACACACCATACATCTCAATAGCAGTAAACCGCAAACAGCTTTGTGAAAAGAATCATAAATCCAGGAAGCCCTGTTCATTTGTGCTTCCGTATTTGGTCGACAGGTTACACTTCAGCTGTGAGAGCCTCATCTAGTAAGTAGATCTACCAGGATGAACGCAAGCAGCCAATATAATGTGCCCGATCACTGAATGTCATAATCTCAGAAAGCATCCTGAGTATGGGGCGCTGCTTTACTTTTATTAATGTAAATTCCCTGCATCATCCTGACACCTGTTTTTTTTTGTGTGTGTCTGTGTGTGGCAGAATCCAGGCTTTGAGACTAAACATGAGGTTTTAAAACCTGGAGACTTAAAGTACACATCTAACAAAAAGGTAGAACAGAGTTGCAGACCTTGGTTAACATTAGAGACTAAAACTCAAGTGTCAGGACTTGCCCCAGCTTTATAAATATACACTAACGCAGTGTATAAAATATTCAGTAAAGAAGACAGTGTATTACATAACAAAACCCATCTAAAGTATTAAAATGCTGCTCGTATAATTTATAATAATTTCAACAGCAGAACATTTAAACATAGATGTTAGTGTGTAACGAATACTTTCATACTTAAGGCAGATAGCTGATAATGCTTATAAACTTGACGTTAAATATATGTTAGGAAGTCGGGTCAGTTGTACTAAACTCTAAATATCTAATCTTCGCCGCCTCTCTTACCTTTTTGCTCTCGGTTGTGGTTGACTTTCGCATCGTGACCTCGTTGTGCTTATCCGTCTGATTATAAGTGAAGTTTTTGGATATAATACAGATATTTGTTTCATATTTTGCAGCAGCTCACTTACTGCTACACAGGGGGCAGCCATGTTTGTCCTTCTGTCTCTACTGGGCACGGGAGATGTAGTCTTTTAAAGTGACATTTAAGG
>JASGAT010396770.1:0-13374 GCA_030220025.1 Chelon auratus
CACCCCCACCCCATAGCAATGACACTCCTTGATGGCAGCAGCCATCCCCAGCAGGATGCAGCCTGACACACACACACACAAAAACGCTTTAGGAACAACTAAAACAAACAAACAAGAAGAACAGGTAATAAAACAATAGATCAAATGATAAGCTTCATGTATGGATCTATATTTGAAACATCCAGTTTCTGCCTTCAGATGGATGTACAGATGCAGTGCTCACCAAAATTATTTGACTGTTCAGTTGAATGAAAATTAATTGTAACAATATTCAAAGTAGCTGAAAATCAGATTAGACTGTTTGGAACATGATGGGTGATAACGTCTTTTTCACCAAAGTCGAAGAATTCTATTTTTTCAAAGTGTCTATAGTTGTCAAATACAAATGTTATTTATGTGTTGGAAACTCATCTTCCCCTCACCCCAAGTTAACCCCTTTTTTATACATGAGATAAACATCTTCTTATTTGTAAGTTTTAATAGATTGTAACAGTGAAACATCCTCCCTGCTTGTTGATTTCTGCTTTTTATTAACCAAGGTTTCTCTCTTGAAGCTGTTTAATTAGTTTCCTCTGGACGGAGGCAAGAACAAAATCACTTTCAGTAACAGAAGCGTCAGACCGTTCAGCCAGAAGGGTTTTGGGATTTATTGCACAGTCAACTTTAAGAAGTCATTAAAAGCATTTAGAAGAGAATTTATTCATGTGGTCTAAATGGCATCAGTAATATGAAAAATACAATGTGAACCACGATCAAACATTAGGTTGGTGAACAGATTCTGGATGCTTTCCCCTCTTTTTTTTTTTTTTTTTTTTCCAGTAACAAACACTCGACGCAAGAACTCGCTGTTGAACACAAGCGCTGGATCTCCAACACCTGCTGAGAGAGCTGAATCTCATTACTTTCAATTACATCACTGAGAACCGCAGCACGCGGCTGTTTAATATGGAGAATTTTGTCTCCCCCACCCCGTGGAGAGGACACACAGACACACACACACCAAACACCCCTGCTGAGAATCATAAACACTATTAGAGTCAATGGAGGGAAGAAAATGGAGCTGATTTGATTGGTGTTGTTTATACTCCACCTCAGAGAGATGGACAATTAAAGCTGCTGTCGTCAGTTCTCAGCGACGTAACAGAAGAAATAGAACCTGTTGATTAGCAGAACCTGCATGGAGGCATGCAGAAGGCAACATTCTCAGGTCAAATGTTGTCTGCGAGGTCCACCTCTGCATGAATACTGAGCATAACTGCTTTCTTAGGTACCATGAAGAAGTGGCCTAATGTTGTCTAATGTGATAATGTGTATTCTGACAAGTGCCTTACATATATATAGGAAACACAAAGGACATTAATGTTTGACACATAATCCATGTGAAAACTGGAATACCTCAGAGAAAGTATCACTTAAGACTAATTCAATCTCAGAACTGCATCGTTAAACTTACCGAGCCTCAATAAGATGGGAGCTCCTTGGTCACAGCCCGAAAGATGAAGCCAAAGAGCTCTTTGACTGATCAAGTCCTCAACTTCCTCCTGGACAGCGACCAGAACTTCAGATCAGATCTACTCACATCAGCACCATCAGTCTCTATTCGTCTTTGAGACCAGAGTGGATTTTCCTCTGATCACGTCCGACATCTTGGCACCGTGAGAGATCTTTGTTGCTGTGGCCAGAACGCCAGAAGGTTCCTAGGCTCCAAATCCAACAGCTGATCTTCAGAAAGCACTGGCTGCCAGCCTGCCTGCTTGTTCCCTTCACAGCTTCATACCTGGGCGGGGCAGCTAAGGTCGTGCCAAACTTCATCAAGAAGGTAGTTTGTTTTCCTCCAAAGTGAGCATCAGGGGAGAATCCTGCTCCGAGTTCTTGGCACTTCTGGATGTGAAGCTCCCCGGTCGGGATCATCTTAAACCCCCCACCCACCCTTGATTTCATCCCTCTAATGCCACTTCCTGAGAGTGTTGCTCTCAAAAGCCACCAGCCAGCTGCTCATGTTTTTCCATGTCAATGTGAATTGAGGCCTCAAGGAACGGCGGGTTATTTCCTTTGATATTCACTCAAAGATAATAAAAGCACAACTGTTAAGCAATGTACGATGTATGGGAAGTTGTTTTAACACTGAAAATATGAAAAAATATGCTGCCATCAAGGAGTGTCATTCCTATGGGATGGGGGTACCTGGTCTGGTCCGGTCTAGGTGGGTGCTACATGTCACATCCACATGAATGAATGCCAGGTCAAAAAGTTTCCCAGCAGAACACTGAATTGTCACAAGATGGTCAATGTTATTTACTTCTCCTGTCACTGGTTTTAATGTTGTGGCTGAATGGTGTATGTCTATCTTTCGTTTTTGGAGAAATTAGCAAAGACACTGAAACAAAACATTGTACAAATCTGGAGAATAGCAGTAGTTTTAAACATCCCTCGTATCAGACATTTAATAGTATTTGCTGTAAGGTGTGACTACAGTATCATAGCTGGACATCATGCTGTCATGGGGATAGGCTAGCTGACGGACAGAGTGAGATGGGAGACAGTGTGGAGGTGGGAAAGTCTCAGGGGAGAATTTCCCTCTAATCTTTTCTGCATGTTCACAAAATTACTTCTGCTTCCTCCACCGGTCCATCGCCCTCCTTCACACTTTCCCTCACACACAACGATTCTCATCCCTCGCTCAACATTGTTTAAAATCTAACTTAATCTAACTCCCTGTCATTTTTTCCCCTCCTGCTTTTCTTCCTTCAGGTTCCCTCCATTACCCGATCCGTGGGGCGTGACAGGATCCAGGCTCTCCGCCAGCAGACTCAGTTTCTCTGGGACGCCTACTTCTCTTCTGTAGCCAAAATAGTCTTAACGACTCTGGAGGTAAGCTTGTGAAAATTTTAGTTTTTGTCTGGATAGCTTAATTTAACGGCTGTGTCTTGTTCTGTACTATACACCACCGCTGGCTATGGACCATCTCCCAAAGCTTTGGAAAGAAATCTCTCCAGTTGTCAGTTAGATTTCCTTTTTTATCCACAAATGGGGTTAGCTGAATGTGGCCCTTCTTTTCTGGTGTGTTGCTGCTTCACATTCTTGCATTACCTCCCAGTAGTTTCTCTGAACAGCGTTCAAACACCAAGTAATTGGGGGTTATTTCTCTTGCTCAAGGTTTGTTTTGAGGTCAGTGTTACATTTTGACTTTGTGCAGCCTGCCAGTCCAAACCAGGTATATTCAGATTTTTCAAAATACATTTTCACAGATTTCACAGATCAGATGCTCTGGCTGTGTAAATCGTCGTTTTTGGGTTTTTTTTGTTTGTTTTTTTGTGTTACTTGAGGACATCAAATCCAGACTGACTGATGAATATGTTCGCTGACATAAAATAGACATAGACATCAGCAGGGAGACTAAAAGGAAATGAGAGAAATCAAATCTGTTCAGTTGCAAACAGCAGTGTGAGAAGTCTCTTGGCAATCTGATTTAAGAAACAAATCATATTTGCCTCCAGCCTAAATTAAAATTGTTCATTGAGGCATTGAGACATCAACATTAAACTTACAGGACAGGGACAAAACAATTGGAACAGAACATGGAACAACATAGAAGGTTATGTGCTGTGTTGTGTGGGTGAGTATTAAGTATGTGTATTTAAAGGAGAGATACAAAGGAATTTAATTAAATTTAATTTAGTTTTTTAAAAGTGCAGGAAAGAGAGTTTAAAGAAAAGAAAGTAAACATTGCTAATTTGGAATTCTGTGATGTATGGGAATAATAGTATAGTAATATTGTATTACATATGGCATAATATAAAAACAGCCAACTGATAACGTACTAGTGTAACAACCATGATAGTAAAGAAGGATGATTTTGTGTGGTGCGCACACACGCATATACACAAAAAGAAACAAAAGGAAGCAAACAGAGAGAAGAATACATTTGCTTTTAGTCCATAATTAACATAAAACACACTGGTTCACGTAGGTTTGAATAATTCTGTTTCTTACAGAGTAAAATTTTCACATTAAGATCTTATTTTTTAAAGAGTAGTTAATTAAACACAGCCCTGGCAGATATTAAGGAGCAGGTAACTGATGCAGACTGAAATCTGTCTAACTTTGGTTTTAACCTAACATACAGAATGCCTTCTGTTGTCTGAAACACAATGGGAGCAGAGGCAGTATGGAGTGGCACAGACAGGCTGTATGTCTGTATGTCTGTCTGTCTGTCTGTCTGTCTGGCAGCCTTCAGGTTGGAGAGGCTGCAGTACATGTGTGGGTGTGTGAGCCCGCTCTCAAGGCTAGAAAGCCACAGGCCGCCTCATTAAATGACCTCAGCAGCCGAAGATGAGCGCGTATTGTACGCCGGTGAGAGCCTTCCCCCGTCTTCGTTGCTGGTTCCCTTGCTCCCAGCCTTGGTTCGGTCCTCAGGGACAGGTTGCGCTCCGCAGCATCTCCGAACACAGGCACCGAAGACATAATAATCCCCTTTATCGCCACCGTCATCAGCAGCGTTTCCGTTCTCATCACATAAACATCAGTGTGATCACCGTGACCTCTCTTATAGCTCACATTATCGTTCCCATTCATCACCTCCAGCGTAAATACTAAAACCATCATCGCCAGGGCTACTCTTCATTTTCATCATTCCGCTATCATCATCGCCATCCTCCATATTATATAATGATCAGCCTAATGTTTAATGCAAATAACCAAGATATTATAATATTTAAATAATTGCAGCTTTTTAATCATATGTCTGTGAGAAATAGAGCAAACAAATCTGCTTCTAAGCAAGTCTACCTGAAATGTTTCCCTGGTGCCACTGAGGATTTACATGTTGGATAATGGTGCATGGTTACACACCAATCAGTGAAAAAGTTTACAGTCCCTTCAACCCATAGGACCCAAAGGCCCCCCACTAACAACCCTCAGAAGGCCCATGACCATTCTCTGATGAGTCATAACTGTTTTGGAGGCACAAGGGAGACCTACACAATATTAGGAAGGTGGTCATAATGTTATGCCTGCTTGGTGTAGAATGTTTGAGATTGTGTTTTACTCACTGACTAAAATATAGATCGGCGCTTTCATGGTTCTCTCATAGGATTCCATAAGAGCAGTTTTAAAGTTCACCGTGGTGGCTCTAGCTGTCGCCATCTTGGGAGTCCTTAACTCCACCTACTTTAGAGCTAATTCAGTCATGGGAAAGAAGGTGGGTCATGAGTGGGGCTGAGGCGGACACTTAAAGCCTAGACATGGAATGACAGACATGGAAATATTAGCTATAGAGACCAAAGCAGTTTTTTGTACCAGGTTGTACCCATTTGCTTTCACGCAACCTGAAACAATGTCGCCTGACTGGCTGGACAGTTCAACATGGAGTTCTAAGGGGATTGACTCATTTTTGGATCCTGCCTCAAGTGGTCATTAAAGGAACTTCACTTTTTTGTCGGTTTAACTATTTGGCCTCAGAGGTTGTCACTTGCTTTGCATCTTCCAACAGGTGCAGAACAAAAGGCTTAAGCAATTGGATAGTCCCACAGCCAATCAAAACGATGTCTGGGGAAGAGCCTCTTGAATAAATGGGACAAGATTGTGTTGTGCCAAAGCAAATGAAACAAGCTCTACATTTGTCTGGTCTTTTAATTGATAGAAATACAAACTTGTGTTTTTGAGAAGATGGACATGCTTAAACACATGCCAAACCAAGAATACGACATGGGAAGTTAAGCTAAGGATGTTGCATGCAAAACTAACCTTTATTCTAACAACAATGTTCATAAATAGCATGGACTCACCTCAGTCACCATTCATTCTTTCATTAATTCATTCATCTTCTGTAAGCGCTTGTTCCTGTGAAGGGTTGCGGGGTACTGTCACCATATTTAGTTAATAATACAAAGACTACTGAAGCTGCAGTGTTTTTTTTTTTTTTTTTGTTGGTGGTGTTTTAATTCTCTCCGCAAACAGTTCCTCAGTGACTTCAACAAATGCTGAGTGCTAGCAGGGTATGGAATTGGCCAGAAGCCCACTGACAGCCATACACTACTGGCCAGATGTGCTAAAGACTCAGCATGCCACCGGGCTAAACGGGTGAAATGAAGCGTTGTTGATAACTGCAGTGTCCCACATACTGTTCATATATATATATATATATATATATACGTATGTGTGTGTGTTAAGAGCTGGCTGTAAGTGCCAATTCTCCACAGATCAGTACACAGCTATAGCAACAAAGAGGAAGACGCACAAACACACAAAAAAACACAATGCCCAAAAAGTGTGTTCTGCTTTTTGTTCTCAGGATCTGTGATTGAAATACAAATATTTAAGTATTTAAAATATCAAACCAGATACGAAAGCCAGACCTGAACGTCACTTCGCCTGAACATCATCTGATTTTGGACCACAAAGCTGCACTTGAACACACTGCAAAGCTGAAAAACCTATGTTCAGCCCCTGCGTGAAAAGAAATATCCCTTCATAGCAGCAGGAGGCAGAGGTATATGTCACTTGTGTTTCTCTTCTCGTGGTTCTCTAAGCTGATCAGCCAGCTGGAGTGATCTCTCAGACCCAGACTTCCCAGACTTGTTCCGCTGGTGATTCAACAAGCTGAATCGGCTGAAAAGCCAGCACCGGGCTTGTCTGATAATGGTGCCAGCGGTGTGGGATACACTGCAAGCAAAACCTGGGCTCACAGGCGTTTACTGATGGCCTGACACTGGACTTAAGAATTACCTGGTGAAATAATGTAATACAGTTGTATTAGAGGCTTTACACTCTTTTGTGTGTGCTTGTTGGTGTGAATGTGCTTCTTTAGCACCAAGTAAATAAACATATCACACATTTTGATAGGCTGAAGGGTATCAGACAAGAAACGTGAATACATTTTCTTAATGCAGAGAAATATAATT
This sequence comes from Chelon auratus, assembly GCA_030220025.1. Classification (NCBI taxonomy): domain Eukaryota; kingdom Metazoa; phylum Chordata; class Actinopteri; order Mugiliformes; family Mugilidae; genus Chelon; species Chelon auratus. The sequence goes on from JASGAT010396770.1 coordinate 6,903, forward strand.
AAATTAGAGAATGAAGAAAAAGACAGAAGTGGCTTTGAGTTGTCCTCATACTGTAAGAATTTGCTTTTTTCAGTCCCACAAAGGCTTCATTTCCTTAAACATCTGGCGAACCAGCATGCTAAGTGAACATCTCCCAGCAAGAAAGTCAGACCCCATTTTCATTCCCTACTATTTTGGACTTCCACTTCAGAAAGAAAAAAAGAGTTTACACTTAAGAGCAACTTTACAAATCAAGATTTTACATTTATCTAACCGTGTGAGGCCATTAAAGTATATAGTTTCACCTTAACCAGCTACAACCTGCATACAGATTTAGGGTTAGGGATAAAAACATGAAGGTCAGATTTATTGTGAAAAGGAAGGATTAAATAATACCTTTTAGTGCTTTAGACCCCTGCAGGAAGGCGACTGCCATGATAAGCAGTCTGATGAATATCGTGCTGTCAATATACGTCACTCTGGTGGTGCTGGTGAGGATGTGGCATCTTCAACGAGAGAGTGACTTTTGAATTTAGGGTTTGATTGGAGTGGGCCAAGCATGTGCAGGGTGAAATAACAACTGAATGACAGCAGAGGAAGACTGAGAGACCTACACTGTATTATATATTTATTGATTCATTTCATTGCTTTTGCACCTGCCCAACTCAGGGGTTGCACCAGCCACTTTATGACTTATGCCTACTGTCAGGGGCCTTAGTTTGTTGATTATTCTTATTTTTGTTCTATTTTTTGCTGATACCCACTTTAGGTATGTATGCGTGTATGTGTGTGCATACATATATATATATATATACACTCCTGATCAAAATTTTAAGACCAGTTGAAAAATTGCAAGAATTTACATTTTGCACTGTTGGATGTTAAGAAGGTTCTAAGTAGTGCTTCAAAATGCAAAAAGAATAAATGCTGAACAATCCGACCGCGTTCAAAGAGAGAAAGATTTTTTGCCTTTGCCATCAGGAGGTCATGACAGTGTGGGTACCTGACGGAAAATGACACTGAATCCACAGTTTGCGAAGATTTGGGCTTTTAAAGGCTGTGGTCTTAAACTTTTGATCAGCTGATGAACAGCCTATTTCAGTTTAATGGTTGTTTGCAATAAATTGCTCACTCAAATTTTTTTCTTGTCTCACTCCCATTTATTCTTTTTACATATATATATATCTTCCTTATTTTTTTACATTACATCTCATATTTGAACATTTTGTGTTAAAGCTGTACTGTAGGCCTTTCAGGAAAGTAATGTCAACCCTTTCTATGTGTTACATGTCAGAATTGACAATAAAGCTGGCTTTGACTTCGACTTTGACTACATTTGACTGGTTTCATCGTAAGAAAGTGATGGATTGTGATCAGATGGCGGAGCTAGGACAACCACACAGAGGGATAGTCTTTAGTTTCCAAATAGTACTTTATGCATGCAGTTTAATCATACCGGGGCATTTTTACATCGGGGTAATGCTACTTTCAACTCACCACCACATCTCGTCTCGTTCTTATTACCACTGGACATTTGTGCTTTGGGATGCTCTGGGAGACTCGCAACATTTAACCTACTAACCCGACTTCGGGTAACAAAATGGACTGCTCATGTCAGGTCTGTTCTGAAAAAGCCGTTCGCCTTACAGCTAGAGACCACCCTGTTTCTGAATATGATTTTGAAATCAAAAGTAGGAATATAGTACCGGAAGTTGACTTAAAATTAAATTTCTAATGTTTTCATGGTATTCTTTGGAGTTACATAAGTATATACAGTAAGCACTGTGAGAATGCTCTTTAACTCTAACTTTAGATTTTGGAAGTTTTGTCTCCCAGTCAGAAACCGGTCTGAAGAAAACAAATTTAGTGAATATCTTTGTTGTTCTTTTCCTCATTCATCCAGATCATCCAGGACCGTGTCGACTCCCACATATCCAGAAACCGCTTGCTGTGGAATTACCTGCCCGGTGGTCTCTACGCACTCCCGCAGTACTCAGCTGACCCAGCCCAGTTCCCTTTTTACTATGCCATACTGGGTAAGTAAGTGCAGCTCACGTTAAAAAAAGTCTTCGGCTAGTGTTTCAGTACAGACTGGGACATACAACAAGCAGGTGGTTGGCTGTTGGCACTAGTCAGACCCCTGTTGGGTGGTTTTAAGCCAATGAACATGTTATATCTGTGGCTGAGTCACTCTGAATGGCTGATCAGGTTTGTGAACCAATACACAGGAAGAGAAACGGAAGTGACGGAAACAAGTCAAGATGGCAAACACAGAAGACTCCTTATCACAAAAACGCACAAAAACGGTTTAGGAACAACTCAAAAAACATGAAGAACAGCACAAGGTGTTGACCTGGCCTCCAAATTCACTAGATCCCAAACTGATCAAGTATCTGTGGGATGATCCACAGAGGCCCCTCCTCCCCTCAACCCATAGGACCCAAAGGCCCCCCACTAACAACACTGTGTTGCCAGACACCACAGGACACCCTCAGAAGGCCCATGTCCATTCTCTTATGAGTCACAACTGTTTTACAGGCACAAGGGAGACCTACACAATATTAGGATGTAATGTTGTGGCTGATCGTGCATCTGCTGTTAAATTAATGACAATAAAATTAAGATGCCACCCAGTGCCTACTCTGGAGAGTTTCTCCAATTCTTATATTCAACAGGATTTTGTTCAAAAATAAAAGAGAGAGAAGTTTGCTGCTGATCACTTAGAACAGCGAATTTAAAAGCAGCCGAAGCTCATGATACAGATCGCTGGTTATTGACCGCAGCTTTAATTAAATTGTGCACTAATGTCTGTTAAAAAAAAAAAAAAAAAAGGTGTGATGACTCCTGCAGGAGTTCAGAAACTTTACTAGGCTTCAGGGAAAAAGAAAGTGACCTGCTATCTGGCCATGTCTGCGTGGGAGTGCAAGCAGACCGCAGCAATCCTCGGCGGACTGAGGCTGAGACTCAGATCGATGTTTGTCTTTCTCCGAGGGACTCATGGACACGTGGGTTAGTGGGAGGAAAGAAGGGAGGGACCGAGGGACAGGAGGAAAGATGGAGCAGTTTTGTTTATGCCTCTGCACTAAATCACTATTTCTGCCGCTGCCATCTCCATTGCTGCTGCTGCTGCTGCTCAGGGAATAAGTTGTTGTCAACACTTGGTGTGTGTGTGTGTGTGTGTGTGTGTGCACGCGGCGGTCTCACTCTGCTACCTTCCCATAACTTTTGATGGCAAAGCAGTTGCAACTTGTGCCTGATACTTTAAAAATAAAATAAAATGAAATGTTTGACTCACCGCTCAGACAAAGTGGCCTCAGGAGCTGTAAGAATGTCCCATTTTGAAGGCTCAAGTTACAGCTTTAGTTGTGTGAGAAGTGGTGAGGTACAACAACAAAAGGAGGCTGTGACAGCGTGCTGAACTCTTCAGAGTTCATGGATCGGTTAGCTTACAGTGTACAGTACGTATTTAACAGCCGGTTTGGGACACACGGCGTAGCTTTATCTGCTGGTATTCAGGTTTCATGGGACATGTTGAAAAAGAAGAGTGGATGATGAAGGCAGAATATGTGATGTATCCTAACGTGCACGCTTGCTTAGACATAATCTCACTGGTTCAGTGACGTTTCAGTGAGTGTAGTTACGGGGTTGTTCTTTTTTTGGAAGAAACCCTGCACCAGAATCAAGAAAAAAAATCCTCCTTCTTTCAGGCGATGTGCATCTGGATGAACAGGGTATAATTGTCTGCAGTGGAAAGCTGAATTCAGATTTCAGGTTAAGGTTTGGATTTAGAGTGAGAAGCCGGTGCTATCTCTTACAACCCACTTTCCTCTTTTGCATTATTCAATACATGCGGTTTCCTGAGGACAAGTATTCTCTAACTTTATGGAGAGATCCTTTGAACGGTGCACTTTTTTTTTTTATAAAATAGAAGTTTCAGTAAAAGTTGCACACACTTTTTGTGCATTTTTTAAACTGCTGCAAACAACATTCACTCAAAACAGGAAATCACACTTTGAGCTTCTTTTCTGGTTCACATTCTGGCATTTGATATCATCACAGTTAAGGTTATGTGTTATGTATTAATGTAAAAATGTGAAAAAGTTGAATATATTTAATGGTCCTACACTGTGCGACAAACAGGAAGTGGGGAACTCAATATAATAGACTACACATGACCACCAAAAAGAACTGGGAGGAAGGACATAACACATTGTCCATCTTTATATATCAAACTATACATAAAGATGACAAACCTTCTATGACATAACTCATAGGTTTTGAAGCTCAGCCTGGTGTCCCACACTGTCACCATCTTTTAACGCCTGACTCTACTTAAAGAGCACACTTGCACTAGTCAGTCTTGCTCTCTAAAAATGGCACCCAAACGCTACTCAGCGCTAGGTCTTTTTTTGCCAGTCAGGTTCATTTTTGTTTCTGCTTCCTGCTTCACTTTCAACAATGGCGACTGAAACTTTGGACAAGTCATACAAATGTCTGTATGTCCGAGCCTCCTCAGTTGTCCTTTCCTCGATGTGTTCCATCTTTATTGACCCAAAAACAATCAGTTCGAAAATTGCAGAGATGGCGAAGCAGCCAGAAAGACTTAAGGCAGAAACACGCTACTACCAAGTGGACCAATCACAGCTCTTGGTGGTTTGCGTCGCCGTGGTGCGAAGTTACAGTTCTGGGGAGGTGCATATCAGCTACAGTGCTAGGGTCTGCGCTGTCGCCGAAATCTAAGCTGCCTATAACTCCCAGCTAATCCATAAATGACCCAAGAGGTGGCGGTTTCACCCACCTGTCATCCAGTGTAAGGGCAATAACTTCATGTAGTGCAACACAGCAACTTGTAAAGTACTTACAGTATTTAACTTTAAAGTTGCTTTGGGAGCCTGCCTCATTTTAGGAACTGCAGTTTATGGCCCTGAAAGTTTCCGGTTGATTAAATCATGCACCACAAAATTGAGAGCAACTGCAGAAACATGAACATCTGCTTTCATATTACATGAATGATCTGCTGTTTTTGGCAGTTAAGCGTTCATTTTTCAGCCCTATGATGCTGATACAGTCTAACTTCCTGTCTTTCTCTATAGAGCTCAATCATCTGAAGCATCACAGCTCAGTTTTCTTAGTTCTTTTACAATCCCTCATTTTACATCAATTCTCTTTAAGCTGTTTTGCACGTACAGAATTGCATTTCACTTACGTATAATAAAGCATTATTTAAAGACTTTCAAATAGAATAAGAACCAGCCAATCTGGATGTTTTTCCATGATTTTCTTACCATGCACGAGTCAGCCATTAATCATCCAGGGCTGGAAGGTTGATCATTACATCTCAAGTCAAAGTGTGCTGAAGTAAAGTTTAGATTCTGAAGTCATCTATGTGTATTTGATCCGATATGCTCTGTAGATTTCCTTGAAACCCACAGTAAAGCACTGGTTGACCATTGATCGTAAATACTTTTGATTCACGTCATTTGCTTTAGAACAATGGATTTTTTTTGTTGCTTTATTGGAGCCACCATTTGTCTGTTTCGTGTTTTTAAGAGTCAACTGTCGAATGTGTAATCAACACCTGTTTCATGATAATATTGGAGAAGTAAGATCCAGACTGTTGTGCCTGCACAGATGAACACAAGGTTTAGTAAATAGTTTTCAACTGATTAACAGTCATTTTAAAAGAGCAGTTCTGATTTTCAGTTAAATAAGAGAAAGGTCCTGATTCTGGTTAGTTTTACAATTTGATGCGGCATCAGCTCAGACCCTACGCACACCTTAACGCCATAGTCTGACATGCACCTCCCCAAAAATGTAACTACTGCAAGAGCTGTGATTCGTACGCTTGGCAGTAGCGTGTTTCCGCTTTTCCGCTGCTTCTCAATTGTCACAGTTCAAAAAAGGTGGAACACATCGAGGAAAGGTTAACAGAGGAGGTTCGAAGATACAAACATTTGTACGACTCGTCTTCGGGGAACTTTCAGTGAACGTTTCATTGTCGAAAGTGAAGCAGGAAGTAGAAACAAAAATTAACCCGAGCGGCAAAAAAGACACAGCGCAGACTAGTGTTTGGGTGGTGTTTTTACAGAGCGAACCAGACTGAACCAGTCTAAAAGGCTCGCACCAGCGTAGGCTACGTACGTAGGTTATGCCGTCTGTGTGCCACAGTACTTTAAATGAGCCTTTAGTCTCCAAAAGAGATGCTCCAAAAACGTAGGCCCTCACCAGTTGCCTTTCAAAAACAGTACGACTAATAAGTTATTTTATTTAAGGAAAGGTTTACAGGACAGTGGTGAGACCAGCGATGTTGTACAGTCTAGAAACAGTGGCTTTGAGGAAAAGACAGGAAGAGCCGGAGGTAGCACAGCTGAAGATGTTCAAGTTTGTTCTCTCTGGGCGTGACCAGGATAGATAGGATCAGGAATGAGTACATTAAAGGGACGGCTGAGATAAAGTTAGAGGGGCCAAGTTGAGATGGTTTAGACAGGGGGGG
>JASGAT010396770.1:13401-27483 GCA_030220025.1 Chelon auratus
AAATATATTGGTGGAAGGATGCCAGGCAGGAGGTGACTGTTTTCATGTTGGCTTCATGTAGGATGCGATATGTACAAATGCAAATTCCACTTGTGCACAAGACAAATATCCGCTTATAGGATAGTAAAGTCTCCTCACAGTAATCCTTTACATTTGCCCTGCCCCAGTGAATTTAAGTATTTACTTTTTGAGTATTTTATCCAAGAATATGAGTCTCATCTATCCAAACTTATGTACATAAAAAAAAAGAGGCTCATGTCCTTTAATAAAAATCGATGTGGCATAGCTTCTTCCAGGAAACAGACCCCCACAAGGGCAGAGCTCGCGCTTCCATAAATACCGCAAAGCCCACCTGAGATGGCTGGTCAGGGGGCCCGGTGTCAGAGAGATGGATAGAGCAACACTAAAGAGCACTCTGGCTCCACTTATCCATGAGGATGTGTACTCCCCTATTCCCACACCCACCCAGCCAGCCATTCGCCATGCCGTGTGCCATGCGCCGGCAGCCCGTGGCCTTCTTTGGCTGCTCTGAATATTACATGTCTCTGTGAGTATTCCCACAACTGCCCCCATTTATCTATTATAGATATCAAGCATGGTTTTAGCTGCTCACATGGGGTGTATAACTTTTATATAATTATATATATTTTATTATATTATATAATTACTTTCTGAAGGTGGTCAATCTCACTTTTAAATCTAGAGCAGTCAAAAGGTTTAGGGGAAACTAAATTATTTCCATCTCATTACATGGTTGCATTAATTTGAACAAAAATATGTCAGATTCGTTTCAGGATGAGACATCGTCCTGATATTTATACATTTTTCCTTGTAAACACTGGTTGTGTTTATATGGAGAATGTTTCTGAAATTTGGGAAAGATTTTGGTCTGGAGTCACTCATTATACTCATTATGCCAGGCAAAGACCTAGCTTGACTGGCCCGGTAGCTAGCTAGCTAGCTAGCTGGATAGATAGATAGATAGATTTAGATTGAAGGTTAAATAAAGTCTATCTAAGTCTAAACAGGCGCCATAATAAAATGTATCTGTGTTAAGTCTGGCTACGACAGGCTAGCTTGTTTTGCTACTTGCATGTTTGTATCACCTCTCCAAATTCACTCTTACCCCACATGGGGCAAAAATATACAGAAAGCATAGATTTACGCCGCCCCTCTCACTCTCATTGAAAATTCCTTCTGAATTTTAATGCAGCTGGGCTTTTATTCAAGGATTATTAGTGGAATATTAGTGTCCATGTAAACGCAGCGCCTTTGTAATATCTGTGATCTTCTAATAGCTTGGAGTAGCTAATTCTAAAAGTGCATCATTAGAGCTGCAGTCGTTTTCAAACTGACTTTTCAATTGGCGCTTTCCGTCAGAGTTAGTTCTTCCCACTCCTCTCGTCTGATGGAACTTCCAGGCGTATCACGCGTTCATAATCTCGACATCACCATGCACACTGTAACCTGATGATTATGAGAGAATGGATTAATAGAGTAATTACGGCGTTTACACAGTTCAGTCACCAGATATCCTCCAGTATCCTCAGTTTACATGACGTGTTTGATAATCACATGAATCATCAGGAGGATCTGATGTGTTTGATCGCTGCTAAATGCACTGAGTGTGCTCACATGATTATTTATTAGATTATTCTTACACTGAACATGAACATAAAGCAAGACATAGTTTAAGATTAATCGGATTATAAGTGTGTATTAAAGGTGTAACTCTTTATATGCAACATTACAACTTGAGTACATATTCATGGTCATAATGGAATAGAAAATGCATTCAGAAAATAAAATCACATTGTGGAGACCAGCGCTCCGTAATATTGATATGTTTTGGTGGCGCAGGGGGAATCACTTCCTCACCGTTACAAATGCACTCATTGTCCCGCATGCTGCGCGTCATTTATCCAAGGTGGTAATTTAAAGTTTGGTTCAGCTCGGCGACTTTCTCTCTCTCTGTCCTGTTTTGGTTCATTTGTTTGTCTCGGTAAGTAAAAAAAGTCAACTAACAAGAGTTGTAGAAAAATAGATAGACTCATTAAGAGAACCAATCAGGATTATTCACCGCTGAGTAAAAGAGACTCGGCGCGTTCACTCTTTGGTTCAGACAGGTTTACTCATGCTCGGTCATGTGAAGCCGGGGCTACATGTGCTGTCAGAAAGATGGATGACGGGCCCGGCGCGGAGCGCTCCGTGTCCGGTTAACCGTGGTGGAGCTTTATGGAGAGCTACATCTGCACAAATCTGTGTTTTATAAAAATAAATAAATAAATAAAATACAGTTTACCCCCGACAACGGTTTCTGAGGTGTGTGTTTGTTTGTTTGTGTGCTTCTGTGCGTGTTTGTGCAGGTAAGAGCCCGTCCCAGCAGTTCACAGCTGTGATCCATACGGTGACTCCTCTGCAGGCCCAGATCTCCCCCGTGGTGAAGCTCATCATCGCCGTAGCCAAGTCCAAGTTCTGTGCACAGGTGGGAAGTGAGTCCGTGGTCTGCAGCTGATCAGCAGATCAGGAAACGCATGAAACACTAATTCGAAGAAAAACAATGACACAAGGATGGATGGCTTCATATGTTGTGTGGAAAATGTTTCACTCACTCCCTCTCTCTTTATTCTTTGGTTCCTCTTCCTCCTTTTCCTTCCTTCCTCATCCACCTCTTCCTTTTTTATTTTTTCCCTCATCTGTTTCATCCTTTCTTTCCTCCCTCCTCCTCCTTATTCTTCCACCTTTGTTTTATTCATCCAGTAATTTTCTCTTCCCAATGTCACTCTTAAATCATAATTTAGGCCTTCATCCTCTTCCTCCCTCTTTCTTTCTTCCTTCATACTCTTCCTCCTTTATTCTTTCATCCATCATCCTCCGCTTGTTCCTTCTTCATTCTTCCTTTTCCTCCCTCTTTCCTTCGTCCTTCATCATCTTACTCCCTATTTCTTTCCTCTTTCATCCTTACTTCTTTACTCTTTTCTCCTTCATCCTCTTCCTCTGTTTTTATTTTCTCCCTTGTCCGTTTCATCCTTTTTTTCTGCTCCTTCATCTTCTTCTTTTTTCTTCCATTCACTTTCTCCTCCTTTCTTCATTCCTAAATCATGCTCATTTATTTTCTCCTTCATCCTCATTCCTTCCTCCTTCTTACTCTTTCTCCGTTTTTCACTCCTGCTTCATCCTCTTCCATATTTTTTATTTCCTCCTTCATCCTCTACCCCCTTTCCTTGCTCCTTCATACTCTTCCACAATTTCTCACTCCAACTTCATCTTCTCCCAGCTTGTTTATTTCCTCAATCGTTCGTTCCACATTCTTCCTCTTCGTCCTTTATTCTTTCCTCCTTCATCCTCTTCTCCCTTTGATCCGTCCTCCTTCATCCTTCTCCTTCTTCATTTCCTTACTTGGTAATTTTTCTCCCTTTTTCCTCCACTTTCATCCTCTTCCTCCTCCTTTCTCATGCCCTCCACCCTCCTCCCTCTTCCTCTTTGTTTGAATTTTCTCCATCATCTCCATCCTTTTATTTTTGGATTTCTTTCCTTCACCCTCTTCCTTATTATTTCATCCTACATCTCCATCCTTTCATGAAAGTGAAGAGAAAAAATGTAATTTATACTCACGTGAATAACGTCTTTTTTCCCCGTGTAGATTGTGGTTTTATGGAACTGCGACAAACCTTTACCTCCCAGAAACAAGTGGCCCTCCACCAGCGTGCCTCTCACTGTCATTGAAGGACAGACCAAGGTAACGGCTGTTTTGCATCCTTTATTTATTAAAATTAACTCATATGCTATGATGAAAACATTTATCTCCTCTTTGTGAGAGGACTTAAAGGTTTACGCCAGAAATGAAAGGCTTGGCTTCTTGCTTTTTCTAGACAACACTTAGGAGGAAAACTCCTGTGATTTAAAGAACAACAAGAAGGGAGGTTTTGAGAAAAGATGACTAGATTACAACTATCAGCTACAAGGAAATTGCTCTAAATGTGGGAAGACGTCCAATCGTTCAGATGAAGTCAAACCGTAGACTGTACATAAATATAGACAATATGTTCCCACTTCCTAACATTGACCAAACTGGCGCTATTTTCCTGGGGATATGGGTGGCGCCATCTTGTGAGTTTGGAGCCAGAGTCTGCGCAGTACGGTCCGAGAGTGGAATCAATGACACGCCCACACTTCCTCCAGGCTCACTCGTGTTTTCATTTAATTAATACTGCACTCTGATCTACCTCCACCAGTTACAAGGTAATGCTGGATTATACACTGTACTTATTTTATTTATTTTTTTAACAACTCTCACGGGCCCACAGAACCGCTTTACGGAGCAGTTGGTATGGCAACTGGTGGTCGCCATTATGTCACATCCTGTTTCTATAGCATCAAACTATAATGAAACTTATACAGAATAATGACTCTTGAACATCCATCAACATTATATTAACGACCTAAAATGACAGAAGTCATACTTTGAAAAAAATATATTTGACGTGTATTTTAGCGTTTTAGTTCGGCCCAAGTTCCATCCACTAACATGGAGGAGGTGCCGCTTATGACCTATACTGCAGCCAGACACCAGGGGGAGCTCTACTTGCTTTGGCTTCACTTTAGCGGAGCAGTTCTGCCATCCATCTTTATACAATGAGTGAAACACCTCAGTTGGAGTCCACACTTTCTGATGGATTTATCACATTCCTTCTTGTCCTGGACACCATCCAACACACTGTCCTCACTTTAATACGTGATGTCTACAGTGTCAGGTCAGAATGTGTTCCTCTCCCTGCTACTTCTGCTGCAGCTCACAGATATAAACCACTCCTCCAGCCTCATTTCTTCCCCAAGAAAACTCCTGTCTGATTATAATATTCTATGATTTATAGCAAATGTCGTTTCCACTCATAGCAACAACAGTATATTTATAACTATTATAAATAGTTTATGTTCACATTGAGGCACTCACAGTACCTAGTTAAAGGGATGGTTTAGCTTCAGGACAAGTAAATAACACTGACCATCTTGTGACAATTCAGTGTTCTGCTGGGAAACTTTCGGACTTGGCTTTCATTTGTGTGGATGTTACTTAGACATGTAGCACCCACCTAGACCAGACCAGGCACCCACACACTCCTTGATGGCAGCAGCCATCCCCAGCAGGATGCAGCCTGACACAGGCACACACACAAAAACAATTTAGGAACAACTCAAAAAAACTAAACAAAAAAAAAAATGGCATTCATGTGGATTTCACTTAGACCACTACCATCCACCTAGACCAGACCAGGCACCCCTGACACAGGCACACACACAACAACACTTTAGGAACAATTAAAAAAAACACGAAGAACAGCACAAGGTGTTGACCTGGCCTCCAACTTCACTAGATCCCAAACTGATCAAGTATCTGTGGGATGATCCACAGAGGCCCCTCCCCTCAACCCATAGGACCCAAAGACACTGACCCCACTGACAACATTCTGTTGCCAGACACCACAGGACACCCTCAAGAGGACCATGTATATTCTCTGATGAGTCACAACTGTTTTGGAGACACAAGGGAGACCTACACAATATTAGGAAGGTGGTCATAATGTTATGCCTGATCAGTATAAATAGTTAGCGTATCACTCACAGTAGATGGTGGTTGGGACCTCCAGTTTGGAGAAGCAGACAGAAGCAAAACGATAAACTAATTTAAACACAATAATTTAATAAAATAAAAACATTGAGCTTGTCTCTTCAAGAAATACCAGACCCCGCTAACAGATTTAGCCTTTATATGCAGTGATGCAGTATTTAGAGCATCAGATCAAGTACATTCAAGTTGTCAACTGTTAGATGAATATAAATGAATGGTAAATTGACTACAGTAATATTTGTCTCTTAAGACAAAAGAAATGATCCAAAATTGGTGAGTTTTAGGAAAACATGAACAAACTTCCACAATGCGATGATATAAATGAAAATATAATTCATTTCCAGGTTAATCTACCTGTAGCGGGAAGGAATGTGATACACTGTGATGTATAATTGTCCATTCTTTCATCAACTAAGCTCTAATGCATGGCTATTTCAGGCCCAAATAGACTCCTAATGGTGAGACTGAAGCAGCATGAGCGTTGATTGCCAGGTAATAGAGTCAAGCTAGGATTGTGACTTTGTTGGTATTGTTCTCATTTGCGATATTAACTTGGTAATCTGTTGCCATGTACACACACGTGAACCCACAGCGGTGATATTTTATGAAGCGGAGAAAGTGCCTCGTGTTTTTCTTTTAATGTCGGAGCTTCTCATAAATAGACTCAATCACACGGTCACTAACAGAACCCTCATAAATGCCAACACGTCTCTCTCTGTCTGTCGACCGCTGTCTCCCTCTAATCCTAACGCCTTGTCGTCTAATTGCTTCGGTTTGTTTCCCGTGTAAATATGTCCCCCTTGAAATACAAGATCAATGTTTCCGCTGGCGACAGTAAAACGCATCTCGGAGGCAATATGAGTGTGTCAGTGAGTGTTTGGTCTTATAATTAGCCATGTGGTGTATTGCCGTGCAGCCCAGACAGATGCTCTTGGCGGCGTTTCCTTCCAGCGCTCGCTGCGTTTGTTCCCACTCTAACAACAACGCACACATGCACACACGGAAACTTTGTCATTTGCCTCGGCGGAGCGCAGCAGCAGAGTAATTTGCTGTTGGTTATGAGTGTATCTGCTCTGTAAGGCTGAGTGGATACACTCCATCAACAAGCTTTATACTTCCTCTCTCTCTCTCTCTCCTCTACCCTGCTCCCCTGCAATATTTTCTCAAGTCTGATCTACTGAAAAAACACATAGGCCCAACATTTAACTCAGTCTATAATTTAACATCCCACCATACATAAATGAGCCTGCTTTGATTAAATTATAGTACAGAATCTCCAATGTCAAAATCATCCGCATACACTAGTACTGTGACAGTCATTATATGACTGTGGATACCATTTGCAAATTACATACACAACTGTTGCTCATAAAGTTGGAATCAAATATTTTTACCTCTTCTCATGAAATGATTGCCAAAATGCAAAATGTGATTTATATAAATCAGAATAAAAAGAGGAATGTGTCTGAAAACAAAATTATTTCATGGGCCACGAGTGATAGTGGTACTCCACTGGGCATGTTTTTGTTTATTTTATATATAATTTACTGCAACAATTTGAATAAAAAGTAGATTATCTTTGAATTTCAGTACGTCTTATTGATGTGTCCCTCATTTTGCAAGAACCTTTGCAAAACCCAGAATGTCTTTCTCAGTATTCAAGTCCTCAAATGAATGCTCAGTTGAGTTAAGCTTGGCTTATGCTCCCACCACCAGTTTGGGCGGAGCCTACGCTGGATGTGGCTACATCAATGAAAGCATGTATACAAATTTAGCTATAACTGGTCACTGTGAGAACTGTGAGGTTCTGGATTCAACCTACTAAATAAGCTTTAATGTTTCAGGTGATTGTGGAGGCAAGTCCATGACAGTCAGAACCTCTTGGTCCATTTTGGTCTTTAGGTGGCCCTTACAAAAACCTTCATGTGTCTTTGGGCTCATTATCCTACTGCAGCAACTTCCAAAAAAATAAGCCTAAAACTGCAGTTCTTCCAATGACTCATCCAAAAGCATCCACCCTCATAGACCTCAATGTTCAACTTTACACCCAAAACAAAAACGTTCTCCACTCACTCAAATCTTTTGTATATACCTGTTTAAATTATACCAAGGCATAAAGTTATGCATTGATCTCCTGTCTCGGGCTCCACCCACGCTACACCCATTTTTCATTCAGTTGGGAGTTAGGAGGAGTCAGGCCGTGCCTAGATGATGACAGCCAGAAACACCAAACTGGGCTTCACAACCGCTCTTCAGAAAACCTAGGTGATTCTACAGAGGGTTTGTCCACGTAAATGCACATGTTCTAAGTGGAAAGAGTTTTCAGAAAGAGAGGGATGACTCTGAAACTATAAGCCATGTTGCCCCCCTTAAAGATTCAGGATGATTTTATTTAAATGACTTACCAACCCATTAAACACAGCGTTATTCTTACATTAAAATATGACCGGTTGCTCTGAAACGTTCGATTCCTCCTCCCTTGCCATGCTTGTTAAGCATTTACGACCCATGCATCAATATCACCAGTGATCCATGGACTTCCCTCTATCGCTGTTAATATGTTGACTATATCTCACCTTCATCAATCTCCTTTCAATATTACCTGTCTTACCCCCACACGCAGAATTCTGTATTGATAGCTTAATCTTCGACATTGATCCTGACTCCTTAGCTATGCATTTAAATTACAGCAAAGGAGCGTAAAGACGATGAGTTTAAAGGTCAAGCAGGACCTTATGTTGAAATCTGATTGAACAGCAGGTCTGGGGCAGCAGACTTACAGAAGAATTGAGGATCTTGTGTTGACCTCTTCCATAGCCTTAACCCTCATATCGTCTTCCTGTTGACCATGTAACTTTTGTCCTCCCCATTAAAAAATGATTGATCTGTTTGACCATTTGTTTATAAAGCCTAACATAAAATGCATCACCTAATTCTGTGTAACACATTTTTAGCCAACTTCTTCTCAACGAATTACCATGTTTCTTTTTTCTAATCCAAGGGTAGTAGACCGCATATATATCACATGATGTGATATAGAAACATTCGAGTTCAAGTCTTGATATACCATAAAGAGCTGAATTAAATACATAGTTACACAGTGTAGAAATTAGTTGAAGAGACCAAAACTGTTTTTTGTTTATTTCTGCTGCAAAGTTGGACAGTTTAATATAGAGGTTTACAGAGACTGGGATCGCTTTTGGAGGCAGCCTCAAGTGGTCATTTTTATGGAATTGCAGTTTTCCCACTTCACATTGGCCCAAAATATGCACCATAAAACTGAGAGCAACTGCAGAGTTTGTAATTATTAACAAATAACTGAGTTTTATCCATTTTGATCATCTGCTTTCATATAACCCAAATGATCTTCTGGTTTATTTAAAAATATACTGTAGTGCACCTAACTCCATATACATCCAAGTCAGCACATTTAGAGAAAGCAAAATGCAGTCAAATGCAAATGCAAATCAAGAAACAGAAATTACTCCTAAAAGCAGCAACATTGATCCATAGAGTTTAAGATTGTTGATTTTTCTTCAACATCTAGACATTTTAAGCATTCCATTTTCTGTCCTATAAAGTATAGGAATCACCTAGTAAGGCACTGCCAAGATGGCAATGACCAAAAGCACCACACTGAGCTTCAAAACTGCTCTCCAGGAGATGGCTTTTTCCCATTTATTTTTTCATTTCAACCAACAGACCTGAATAGTACAACCAGACACAAAAGTGAATGCAAACATTAGAAAAAATGGTCTGGAATTGGGGGTGAAAGCTTTGTGGTACCAATGTATTTTATTATTGCACCAATAACGACAAGAAAAATGTTCATGATGAGAGACAGCGGCCGTTCGTGTTATGGCGGTGATGCAGATAGCTATGTGATCTTTGACTTTTGACGGTAATATACAGACTTTTAAACATAAAAGCAGGCTGGTTACATCTCCAAAGACTCCCCTTGAAGTAGCAGGAGTCATGGCAAATATAAAGAGAGGAAATGAGTGGAGAGATAGAGCGACAAAGATAAGGTTTAGACCACTGAACTGCCAGAGATCTCAGTGGGATCTAATCTCTGTCCAGAGGCAGAGAAGCATAGACACCGGGGGGGGGGGGTGAGAGCAGGGTTACTCAGACGGTGAGAGACTCAGACAATATGAGGGTTTGAAGGCCAGTGCCAGTGCTGGAGTTTACTGGACTGAAAAAGCCCACGGGAGATACTTTATGACTCTATTAAGTGTCTCAATCAGTTTGTCCATTTTCAGGCCAAAAGCTGCTTTTATAAATTCTTTGTAGAGTGAAGAAGCATCTGCACGCTAAGCATTATACTTAGCCCGTACAATGTTTACAATGGTCACTATCTTGTTAACATTAGCATGCTAACATGTAAACATAAGCTAGCAGAAGGAAATGTTGACATCTGTTTACCACTTAAGGGCAAGGAACCATATATGGTAACTTCATTGACCTTGAAAAAAAGGGTTCTTTTGCTCTACAATAACACAACTCAGGGTTGAAATTTTGAGTATTTTAATGAGTGCCCTATAAAGGGTTAACATCCGTCCTGGGCAACTGGATCACAAGTGGCTGAATTGAATTGAATTGAATTTGAGCAATCCAGTCTCAGAGCACATTTGGAGGTGGTTATTATGGAGGTGTAAATTATTTCATGAGAGTACACTGTGTGTGATTCTGCCATTAAAACACATTTATGTGTGTGATGAGAAATACTTGCAGCTTGGTCCAAAATATGTATATTTTCCTCAACGTTATGACGGACACACAACAAACAGCCATCATAGCCAGCAGATGTTAGAATTTTCTACTGCACCGCAAATTATGTCAGTTTTCATTTCCATACAGAATGTGAAACTGAGATCGTATCTCAAGTGCTGGCTGGGGACTCATGTGAAAAAGCATTTTAAGGCCTGGTGTGACTACAGGTGCTAAAAGCTGGGTCACTTGTGATTAGATTGCCCACATTGGATGCTAATGCAACCCTAGTTTTTACCTCTGCTAGCATTAGCAAGACCGACAAGCTAAGGCAAGAACCATGTGTCATGATCAAATACTAATAAGCAAGCTAGTCAGTGGACCAAAAGGTGAGTTTTCTTCATCTCTGGCAGTTTACAAGGTCAAGAATGAACTAAACAAAGTATTTCATCAACATATAAAGATTAGGACAGACATTAAAATCTAATTAAAGCAGCATACTCATACAGAATTCAATGACTGAGCTATTTAACTGAACTTTAAAAAGAAAGACCGCCTGAAAGCACGCTTAGGAAATGTCATGAGGGCATAATGTAAACACTAAGACTGCAATTTTAGGATTTATTCCCATATATATATGCGCTAAGTATATAATTGTGCATATGTTTCCTCAGTACACTGATTCCATTCACACCATTAGGTCAGAATGAATGCCCTTTCTTATCAAGCATGCATTTAATTTGCTACAGTCAGTTACACTGTAACTTGGGTATTTCTAAGGATGCTGAGAAACTGTGAACACTGTTCTGACTGAATTAATTACCTGCCTGCTGATTGCAGAGCAACCATCCAAAGGAAATACATTTTCTGCCAACACTTCCCACTTTAAGCAGCGATTTAATGCAGAATTTAATGTGGCACTCCGAAATAATTCAATGAATTTAGGGTATTCGTGTTCAAATTAGTTTGATGTCACTCTTAATTTCTTGATGAATTTCGACTCGGCATCCATCGGCTCATTAAGCTGAACTGGGAGCAGACGTTAACCTTGCAGATATTTGTGGTCTTTACTTTCCAAAAATAAGCCTCTTAATGTTACCCCCCAGGGGCTGGAAATTCAGTCTGCTTCATTTCAGGCTGTGGATCCTTGAGAAACATCACTGCAGTGACAGAAGTTAACGCGGAGGTTCATTCCAATGACATCAGATTAGCTGACCCAGATAAAATCATTGAGAAATTAGATAATTAGAGTTTTACACAAGTATTTCTCATATTTCATGCTGCAATAAGAGGAGTTGAGTTACAGGTTGTGCAAAGGAACCATTTGTTCTGGATAGCCCACACTTTGAGATAATATCATGAAACCAAGAACTTTGGCTACCATGTGAACAAAGCTACGTATTACATTGAAATGAGTGTGTGCTGATTATCCACATTCATCACTGAACTACGTGAACCTGCCACTGTGTTCGTCTGATGCCAGCTGAGTTTGGACCCATTTTTATTTGATTATGTGAGACACTGAATAAAATCTCATGAGCACTTTGAATAAAAAAAAGCTTGTATTCAGTGTTGCTTTGCATTTTAAATTACCAGGCATCATCTGGACTAAAATAAATCTCCCCTTCAATAAAACTGTAGCACAAACATCCCCAATGTTGTGATTGTAAAGTGTATCCAAAAAG
Source organism: Chelon auratus (assembly GCA_030220025.1). Classification (NCBI taxonomy): domain Eukaryota; kingdom Metazoa; phylum Chordata; class Actinopteri; order Mugiliformes; family Mugilidae; genus Chelon; species Chelon auratus. Next base: position 25,426 of record JASGAT010396770.1, read on the forward strand.
CACTCAAACTTTACTTTTCAGGGAGCAGTTTGTTTTAAACCTCGGCCCAAGATCTGTGCCTTTTTTACTTCTCCACACAAACAGTTAAATAATTCACACTTTAATTACAAGTCAATAACATCAGCAGCAGCCATCTTTTAGCTAATGGATCAAGGTCTGCTACACTTTCTGTTTGGTGCCGAATTGACAAAGTCTCCCACAGAACCTATTAGGTGAGTTCGGTGATCGATCGACGGGCAGTTGCAGTTGAAACAAACACAATGGTTATCTGTCCATCTTGTCTACATTTTCTCCTCCAACTATACAACCATAAAGCTTTATACTCCTAGAGTTTCATCAGCTGACGTGACGATGCTTTTGATGGGTTAACTATACCGAAGGCCTGTTGCTTCTCTCTCTCCCTGCAGACGATGAGCAGTCGGTTTTTCCCCCACGACGCCATCACCACCGATGCTGTCCTCAGTCTGGATGAAGACTCGGTCCTCTCAACCAACGAGGTGAGCCACTGAAAACGTATCAAGCGATCAGGCTGACGTTTCACTACAACTGAACTGTGTGTTTATCAACGAAATAAGGTTGTACTGAGGTTGTACTGGGCTGTAAACATGTTAATTTCTGTAAAGCTGGACTTTTTAACATGGAGGTCTACAGGGATTGACTCACTTTTGGAGCCAACCTCAAGTGGTCAGTTGAGGAACTGCAGCCTTTGGCACTTCCACATTTTCCCCAAAAATTGTGGGTTGGTTAAAACCAAAATCATGAAGCTGAGAGCAACTGCACAGTCTGTTCGCTAACTGGAACATGGAGATTTTTGTCGATATTCTTATTTTTGGAGCCGCCCACAAGTGGACAATTTGATCGGTACCTTTGGCAAAGGTTACTCAAACTCAGCCAGGAGTCAGTGTATGTAAACTTTTATAAGTTCAGTAAATAGACTCAAAGTAACAAAAAGTTGACACAGACACAGTGAAAAAAAAACTTTTGAGACAATCTGGCACAATCAGAAAAATTGTTTTTGTGCACATTTCTATAATTTGCTTTGACAGAAAAAAATAAATGCACTTACATGGTTAAAAATCCAAAGACACTTGGCTTAAGACACTGAAGACATCTTCCTCTGTGTTAAAAGTCCGCCTCTGGAAATGTTGTTACAACCATCTCCAATTTGCATGGTTTTATGTCCGCCTGTGGCAAAAGGTGGTGATGTCTCCACGAGGTATCGATCCTCGGCTAAATGAAGCAGTCCATCCACACACGCTCATGAATACCATTCATTTTAAACGAATCGCCTCGCTCAGCCAAACCGTGAGGCAGCGGGCCTCTCCGGCAGCTGTGGAGAAAAAACGCTCAGCCTTTAAAGGACGCTTCCGAACGCATTGGGAGAAATCAAACTGAGGAGGATGAGTAGGAAGTCGAGCGTAGCAGCAGAGACGGACGACGGACTGGAAACAAACTGCTCTGATTAGAGACATCAATGTTGATAAGGCTCAGTGATTTACCACACAGCGAGGAGGCTCGAGACCCAGTCTTAATTAAATTGCTCCAATGTGTGGATAGATCCTATTAAGACGGTGTTCTTCTAATTTAACTTGACGGTGTGGAAGACAAGAGAAAGAAATAAGGGGTAAGAAGACAGGGAAAAGAGGGAGACTATGAGAGAGAGGTGGAATGAAAAGGAAAAGGTAAGACAGGAAAGAGATGAAGAGATGAAGGAAAATCACACAAGGAAGTGGAAAGTAAAGATTCAATGAAATGGAGCAATGGAAGGAGGAAAAGTGAAAGAGAAGGGAAGTGAAAAGACAATGAAAAATCAAGGCTAAATAAGGGCTGAAGTTGTAGAGGGCTTAATGAAAACCCAACTGAGTCAGTAGTTTTACGAGTGCCATTACCTTTGTGTCCGTATCATTACACCGTCAAAACACAGCACACCTCTTTGATTAAAGTCTCACTTGTTACTTAAAAAGAGAGCATGAGAAACACCCCGGTGGTTTCTTACACCGACATTTGTTTTAGAACAAATTACAAACCAATAAAGGGCCGTCAGGAGTAGGGAATGAC
>JASGAT010396773.1:0-11751 GCA_030220025.1 Chelon auratus
CCTTCAGGGCTACACTTCCAGGTAGTAATGTGATGAAATGGTTTGGGCCTGCACAGCAGAGACTCAGTGTTCTGGGTTTTACTCTGATTCAAGTTATCATATGTATCCTCTGGTTATCAATTTCTCCTCCTTTCCCATCCAAGAATTTTAAGGAATTCAAAGATAAAATCATTTTAGAGTGTGTTCTGGGCTCAGCCATAGGCTTCTGGGCTGTTCTTGGGTACATAGCCCTTCTGGCCATATTGTGTTTTATTTTTGCTTTTCTGGCTCGGAAACTGCCTGATAACTTCAACGAAGCCAAATTCATCACCTTCAGCATGCTGATATTCTGTGCAGTGTGGATCACTTTTATCCCGGCGTATGTCAGCTCTCCTGGGAAGTTCAGCGTTGCTGTAGAAATATTTGCTATTCTTGCCTCCAGTTTTGGACTGCTAGTTTGTATTTTCATCCCTAAATGTTACATCATCTTATTGAAACCAGAGACGAACACAAAAAAGAATATGATGGGGAAGGGAGCACCAAGAACATTCTGAAAACTGGCAAAAAAGGAATGCATTTTAATGTTACAATAATTTTTACACATAGTTTAAATAGACTGTCACAATGTAATACACAGTCATTTCGTAACATAGCAATACATAAACAAACACAAATACAGCACTCTTAATGATTTGGCAATATTTTATTCAGTAAATAAAATTGTAATAAAATGCATTTAGCTAGTTTTCGTGGTGTGCCATGGTGATATCATTTTGGATTTTTATGAAACTAACTATATTTGTTTGCATTCAAATCCTGTGAGTGTTAAATAAATAAATGAATGCTTTCTCTCTCTGTCTATTTACGTTCATGACATTTTAGGTCCAAGAAGTGACTTTGACAGAAATCACAGTCACATATTTAGAATCTGTCTCGGCGAATTAGAGAGATTCATGCGTCTCTATTTACACATTGGTAGGCCAGAGACTGAAACGTCTAGTATGCATATGTACTAGTAAAATCTATTTGCGTAATATAGACCAATGGTCCTGAGATACTAAAACCACTTCCCTCATGAGGTGTTCTAGTGTGATGTAGCAGAGTCAGAGTAAACAATGTGCCAAACTAGCAACAACTATCCACTGGCAGAGCAAGAACAGATGAAAGAGGCGAAACAGGAGTCTGCGGGAGACCTTTCCAGGGCCAGATGAAAGGCCTCCAGCTTTTGGCTCTCCTCTGTATAAAGAGAACCAGGTCTGACTCAAGTTTATGGAGGAGACAGCAGGAGGCCTTTTGAGGGTTTGACAATAGGCCAGACACTGCTACAGCACAGAAATTATCCTGCAACAAACCAGTATGACAAACTGCTGGATAGCCAGTGCAACTTCGACGTGCTCTGGAGACCATAACTCCAGGTCTTGGTGTTGCCTGTTGCTGGCATGACTGGCGGGAGTGGGAAGCGTAAGCCCTAGTTGGCTAACTATCGCGCCAAAAGGTCACCTGCCAACAGCTTCAGCCATAGTTGCATTTATTAAACAACATGGCACGATAAACAACTGGTTAGCACGATAATTTCTGCTGCATATTAACAACTTCATCTTCTTCACATTCGATGATCCTGATGTGTTTTATTTCAACATCCTGACATGCTGCCTTGTCAGCCTTTTGCTTTTTATTAGCTCGTCAATTCAAATAGTCATAACTGAGATTTACAGTTCATTTATTCAAGGCCTTTTCATCACTTTTTGGAATCCCGCGGACACTTTTCCATTGCCGTTTGTACTACTTGTGTTTTTGTATTTGCTGTTGTGAGCGTTTGCAGTAGATGATATATTAACAAAGGCATTTTCTTCAGTTGCTTATTTTTTGTGTTTTCTCAAGTTGCAATGCACTGACCTCTCTTGGCTGCATTGTGTGACATTTGGCAAGAGCTTGAATGTAAACAACATAGCTTTTAGACCTTCCATTCATTGATTAAATAGTTTTCCCATTAACATCCTTTTTATTTTCTTTGCTATCTGCCCAGAAAGACCTGAAATAGAATTGAGATGCTGAGATATTGACCTCAGTAACTGGTGCAAAAAACAAAACAAAAAAAAGCCATATTTAAGAGAAGAAGGATTTTTATTCTTATCATTAATGCAAAAACTGTAATGTAAAAAAATAAATTATAATAATATATTATAATAATTATCCATTAAAATAAATATTTACATCAGTTAGGTAACAAGTGCATTAATTTTTTATTTTTTATTTTGTTTTGTTTTTTTAAGCCTGCACTCTAACACTTTTTTCAGTCTTCATCCGTCTCTCCACTGGCCCCACCCTGTCCACACTGTTGTTTTATGATTTCTAATGCTGCTCTAAAATGTATAAATACCACCGCACGCTTTTGATTAAGCATAAGGGATGCCACCCGGTGGTTTAGCTCTTTCAGACAGTATGTTGTCCACACAGAGGTGGCCAGAGCAAGGTTGGGCGCTTTTACAGCTCTTGTTAGTGGTGTCTTCGTCTCATGCTGAAGAGCCAGTGTGCAGGCAGATAGGGAATCCTGAGAACCCCCAGCTATCTAAGGATGGGGACATTATAATAGGGGGAATCTTTTCCTTCCACAGCAGCTGGAAAGACAGACAAGAGACCTACATGCACAAACCTCTGCCACTGGAATGCACCAGGTAAATGACACAATTTAGTGGGAACATAAGATCATCAAGCTGAGTAGTAAACAAAAAAAAAGTGTTGTGTTGTAATTGTTTCTGTTGAATGCACAATTAGCTGTTGTGCGTCTGCTGATTTTTTTTTTTCCCAAGGGCAAATTGGTTGTAATGCTGTGTTTACAACTGTTTACATCCAGTTTAAATTTCAGAGATTACCAGTTTGCCCAGGCTATGCTTTTTGCCATTGAAGAGATTAACAACAGCACAGACCTGCTGCCAGGCATCTCTCTGGGCTATAAGATCTATGACACTTGCGGCTCCATTGCCAGGGGCGTACAAGTTGCGCTGGCCTTGGTTAATGGTAATGAAATTGTGTCTGCAGCCTCCCAGGAACCGTGTACCAAACCTGCACAAGTACAGGCCATAATAGGTGAAACCTCTTCTTCTCCTAGCATGGCTATAGCTACTGTTATTGGACCACTTCATATCCCACTGGTGGGTATGACTGGTAAATGTATTTAAATCAAATGTGACTGCATGAAATGTGATTTTACATCTTGTTCAATGGGGATAATTTCTCTTTTTTTATTTTTTTTTTATTAAGATCAGCTACTTTGCCACATGTGCTTGTCTCAGTGACAAGATTAAGTACCCATCCTTCCTCAGAACAATACCCAGTGACTACTACCAGAGCAGAGCCCTGGCCTATTTGGTCAAGCACTTTGGCTGGACCTGGGTTGGAGCTATTAGATCAGAGGGAGATTATGGGAATAATGGCATGGCTACATTCACAGAAGTTGCTGAGCAGCTTGGTATCTGTCTGGAGTATTCTGTGTCTTTCTTTAGAACAGATCCTGTAGAGAAAATACAAAAGATAATCGACATTATCAAAGCTTCAACCTCCAAAGTGATTGTCACTTTCCTATCCCACTTGGATTTGGAGGTGTTAATACATGAATTGTCCAACCAGAACTTGTCCGGATACCAGTGGGTAGGTACTGAGGCCTGGATATTTGATTTGCAAATAGCAGCAATGGACAAGCATCACGTCCTGGATGGTGCCATCGGCCTTTCCATCCCCAAAGCACATGTCACTGGAATGAGAGAGTTCATTTTGGATGTGAGGCCACTAAATTCATCTGGTAATGAAATGTTTACAGAGTTCTGGGAGGCATTATTTAGCTGTAAGTTCAGTCAGTCAGAATCACCAGCAGAGAATCAGAGACAATGTACTGGAGACGAAGACCTGACTGGAATGCATAACAGCTTCACTGATATGTCTCTTATGCCTATCATTTACAATGTCTATAAAGGAGTGTATGCAGCAGCCCATGCACTTCACAGTGCTCTCCGCTGTAATCAAACATGTGACAACAAGGTGCAGTTAGATCCATTCACGGTAAGCTGAACATTAATTTTCAACACCCGTCTGTTTTTCTTGAGCCAGTATGCCCGTCAGATAATTAACATAATCATTACTTTTTAGGTTTTACAGCACATCCAAATGATTCGCTTCAAAACAAAGGAGGGAGAGGAGGTTTACTTTAATGAGAACGGAGATCCTGCTGCAAAATATGAAATCATAAATTGGCAGTCGAGAGACAACACAGTGGTTGATTTTGTCACGGTTGGTCTTTATGATGCGTCGTTACCAGCAGGCAAAGAGCTGAACGTGCAAAATCAATCTATAATTTGGGCACGGAACTTACAGCAGGTCTAGTTCCTTTAATTAATAACTAAACATTCTCTTTTTTTTTAACATCATACACGCACATCTCTCACAGTGATTCTGTCCATGCAGGTGCCTGTGTCGGTCTGCAGTGAGACGTGTCCCCCAGGAACACGCAAGGTTCTTCAGAAAGGAAAGCCTGTCTGCTGCTATGACTGTATAAGATGTGCAGAGGGAGAAATAAGTAACACTACAGGTTCAAATATATATATATATATATTTGTTATTCCTTGTGCACTAGAAGGTTAAACGGAAAGGGCCGATGGTACAGTGTTAGTTGTTCCTTTTTCAAAAGGATTGAGCGTGTATAGAAATATATATGTCATCATTTAAGATTGTTCAACAAAACTAAACCAAACGTAAAAACAGGATATAATAATATATTTGATCAACCTATTTGAACAACATGTTGAGTTTAATCAAGCACCTAGACAACGAGAAGACAGCAATGTTATACAGTACGTTTGTCATGTATATTCTGCTGCTGCCAGACACCTCACAGGGTAAAGAGACCCTACTCAACCCACAGTTATTCTTCCAAAGATGCACTGGTGAAACTGCTTGGTTTTTCCGAAGTCCAACTTCAGGCTCGTTGGTCTAGGGGTATGATTCTTGCTTTGGGTGCGAGAGGTCCTGGGTTCAAATCCCGGACGAGCCCATTATTCACAGAATTTCCCTGGCACCAACTATGTATGTGTCTTCTGATTGCCGTGATCACTCAGTCCCAGATCAGTCAATAATGAACGCTATGAAAGCACCGTGAGCTCCCCTGAGTTGATGCAGACAAATCAACCCAGCATACCTAACATCTCTTTTGATGCTGCTTTTCAGATTCTATCACCTGTGAAAGATGTCTCCCTGAATTCTGGTCAAATGAGAGAAGAGACACCTGTATAAAGAAGGAGGCGGTGTTTTTATCATATGAAGAAATTATGGGAGCTCTGCTCACTGCTGCATCTTTATTTGGAACATTCATGACAGCTCTTGTGGCATTCGTTTTCTTCAAATACAGGAAAACTCCTATTGTCAGAGCCAACAACTCTGAGCTGAGCTTCCTGCTGCTGTTGTCCTTGACTCTGTGTTTCCTGTGTTCTCTGACCTTCATCGGCCGGCCCTCTGAGTGGTCCTGCATGCTGCGACACACAGCGTTCGGCATCACCTTCGTCCTCTGCATGTCTTGTGTTCTGGGGAAAACAATGGTGGTGTTAATGGCCTTCAGGGCTACACTTCCAGGTAGTAATGTGATGAAATGGTTTGGGCCTGCACAGCAGAGACTCAGTGTTCTGGGTTTCACTCTGATACAAGTTATCATATGTGTCCTCTGGTTATCAATTTCTCCTCCTTTTCCATTCAAGAATTTTAAGCAATTCAAGGATAAAATCATCTTAGAGTGTGCTCTGGGCTCAGCTGTAGGGTTCTGGGCTGTTCTTGGGTACATAGCCCTTCTGGCCATGTTGTGTTTTATTTTTGCGTTTCTGGCTCGGAAACTGCCTGATAACTTCAACGAAGCCAAATTCATCACCTTCAGCATGTTGATATTCTGTGCAGTGTGGATCACTTTTATCCCAGCTTATGTCAGCTCTCCTGGGAAGTTCAGCGTTGCTGTAGAAATATTTGCTATCCTCGCGTCCAGTTTTGGACTGCTAGTTTGTATTTTTTTCCCAAAATGTTACGTCATCTTACTGAAACCAGAGAAGAATACAAAGAAGGGTATGATGGGGAAGGGAGCACCAAAATGATGCTGAAAACTTCAGACACTGTGGTCATCATAAATTTCCCATACCAACCCATACTCTCTAGTGATCACATATACTGTATATGTATTGCTTCCATATTTTTCCAACTGTCATTTGCCAACTGATGGAAAGGGCAGAATTTATTAAAATATGCATTCAGCACTTCAGCGTGACTTCCTACGTCAGGAATAGTGTAACTTTAGATACTGCAACATGACATTTGTTACAGAATATTATGCACATATACACACATGCAGCACATATTTTGACAAGTTTAAATAGAGGGAACCATTCATTAATGCCAAGGTTAAGACAGCTGTGATAAACTGAGTTAAAGAACAGCAGCTTTTGGAGATGGATGTGATTTTTGGATTGAAGTGGGGCCTTTAAAGTCTGTTTTGTTTTGTTTTTTACCGTGGTGCAGATGAAACTGTATTGCTTGATTAAATCACAAACTTAAGGAAATCTGTCAAATGATTACTGAAGTGACAGAAATAGATAATAATCCAAAGTATATCAGCTCTCTGTTAAAGGACCATTTTATCAGACAAAGGTACCCATGTCAGAGGCCTAAAGTGTGGACAAAGCTTTAAGAGAAACTGATTTGTTCCATGCCCAGAGATTGGCAATTGTTGATTGTCAGTTGTGAATGGTAAAAGAATGAATAGTAATATATATATATAGCCACTTTTGGGTGTCTAAATATATTTTTGTCCTCATATTGACTTAATTTTTTCTTGTTTTATTAATTAAAACTGATCACATCTATTTTTTTACTAAAATATTTTGCTTGACAAGTGTGTTTTTGCAATGTTTCCCTTAAAATGTTTTATTTTCAAATGGAATAAGGGGGATATACAAATCCTGGGCATACAGAGTGAGGAGAGCTAACAGATGTCCTAACAAAGTGTGGTATCACAGCTACATCTCAAAAACTGGACTTCTTCTTTCTGTCACCCTGTCGTCTACAGAGGTACAATGTGACTAAACAGGACCAGGCATGTTAATTTTCTTTTCTTCTTTTTTTTCTTTCTTTTTTTGTGGTTTTATTAGTACTATAGCAATAGAAACAAATCTACAGGTAGGTCCATATGTCCTCAGCCACTGGCTAAATGTTGTCATGTTAGCTGAAACAACACATTATAGCTTATAGGTATATAATAAATATAAGCTTAAAGTGCTTTCATGCAAGGGTTTGAACAGAAAGATCCTATTCAACGTGTAGGAAGTGCAACCTTTTTTTTATTCACAGCCTCCATTTTTTAAATATGCGTGTTTAAATATGCTTTGACAAATGAACATTTTCATATATAAATGGTTCTTTTTAATACATTGTCAAGAATCCTTTGCATGAAAAGACTGCCTGAAGTCTAAGACCCATTTGCATCACCCTACTATGGGTTGTCTCATTTGTGATGCTTTGACTTTAACCATCTATATCTTCAGTTGCCCCTTGGCAACAAATAAAGTGTTTTGATTGAATCTTCTTTCTGCCTTTAGTTTTGTCTACAGCGAGAGAAATACAGCTCGATCTGCTTGAGATCAACTGGCTGACACAGTCATTGCAGATTATCCCAGTTTAACTTTTAAAGAAGAATCAGCACAGACAGGATATCCCTACTCAACATAATTTATGCTTGAATCTATCTTCTGCCACACCCATGCCATCAGACTCCCTCCACTACGGTGAACAGAAGGTTTAGTGAGCTTTGGATCATGAATCATTCCAAGCCTTCTCCAGGCTCTTTTCTTTCTATCATTTTGGTACAAGTTTATTGCAGCTTTTGCTCCGAAGAATTCTGCTCCAGAGGTGGTTCATTTTTAAATCTGGTCTTGTTATTCTTGATGCTTGTGAATGGTTTGCACATTGTGGTCAACCCTCTGAATGAGCTGACTTGAAGACCGGTCTTGGATAAAGCTAAAGCACCTCCTTATGTTCTGTAATTTTTATGGATCTTTGTTTTTGCAGCCTAAGGACAGCGTGTTACGTGTGAAACGTTGCACATTTAATCAACCACAGACCTTTACCCTGCTTAACTGATGGAGAAATGATGAAGGCATACTCCACAACTGTTCATGAAACATCTTAAGTCAATTACTTGTTTTCCCTTCAAAAGTGGAGGCTACGTATTAAAGCTGCGATCCCTAAAGCCTTGTTACGACCCAGGTCGAGGGCCGCAACATAAAGTGGAGACACATGACAGAGAGTTAAATTCATTAAAAAGAAAAACGAAAAGGCAATGGGTGAGATATGATGGAGTCTCTGCAGCTGAACAGTGGCTGTCTAAGGCCTCTTCAACACGGCCCTTTATCACATCTTCTCAGGTGTGGGCCGTTATGGTGATTACACCAAAAACACTGGCACTGCCACTACAAGGCCAGTAGAGGCGCAGTAGAGCGTTGACAAAGCCTTCCTCCAATTTGGATGTAAGAAGCTGAGAGGCTGCACTTTAGGCCGTAATTGGTTTCACCCAGTGACAGCTGGGATAGGCTCCAACCCTCCAGAGGACAAGCGGTTACAGAATATGAATGAATGAGTTTTGAATCTAATTCCTTACTGATTTCACCATAATTAATAGTCAATACACTTTAAATGAAATAATAAAATCCACATCAACAAATGTTGGGGGAAAGTATTAAATCAGATTGACCAGACCGTAAAACAAAGTGTGCTTACCATCTTTGCTTTAGACATCAACTGATTGGTGCAGGTTGGGTTACAGGTAATTTAGAGAACTTTACTTCCGTCCTATTACACATTAAAGCATGTCTGTGGAAGTGATGTCCAAAGGGCAACAGAACGAACACCATAAATAATGAGGAAAAGTGTGACTTAAAGGGGAATTACCATATTTTACAACCTAGACCTTATTTCTGGCATATACTCACCTATATAACTTTGGTGTCATTTGGTGTCATTTGGAAGATATTTAGATCCAGCAGAGCGCTGCGTATTTCCATATAGTGGGAGTGACTGGGGCATTGAAAAGCAGCCTCTGAATCTGTTATCATCATCTGGGGTCTGTAGATTGACCTACTAACCTCTGAACTGGATGATGTCACCTCTGAGCGCCATTTGCTACTGCTAGGTTTTTGCAACATGGCTGTGGATGAGAACTTTGTTCATGATGGATGGCTTTACTGTTTTGAGCCAGAGTATACAGATGAGGAGCTCATTGAAAGAAGGATGTGGAGGCAGAGAGAAGAACAGCTGGCCAAAGAACAAGAAACCGCTGCTTGTCTGTGAATAGACAACAGGTAACTCCAGACTCAACAGGGAATTTCACTAGCGTATCATAACAAAATATTGGTGAAATGAATGAGGTTTGAGGCAGATAATGTGTTATTTAGAGGCTGCGTTTGGGTGCCCCAATCACTCCCACTATATTATAGATATATGGGTGAGTAAACGATCGTATTTTACGCCAGAGATAAGGTCCAGGTTGTAAAAAACAGTAAGTCCCCTTTAATAGCCTACTTATGGAAAAACAATCTTGCAATATATATATATATATATATATATGTATATATATGTATGTGTATATATATATATATATATATATATATTGTACATATTGATCCAATTGTTTTTGGTGAAAGTGTGATTTTCTCAACTTTAAATATATCAACATTCATCTTCATTAGTTTTTTTCATTTATGTTCATGAAATCAAGCAAAGGTTAATTTTTTAAATAAGTTCGCTCCTAAAATGAATTTCCTATCTGTGGATCTCCCTCCCCTCGCCCCACCTTCTTGATCCACAAATATGAAACATCATTGTTCCATTATGCATGCTGCATAAAAATGTATATATACAAGTGTAAGCTTTTGATTAACCTTACGGTACAGGCTATGCCACCTGGTGGTTTTAGCTCCATTAGACAGCATGAAGTTTGCATGGTGGGGTTGGTTATTTTTACAGCTCTTGTTGGTGGTGTCTTTGTCTGAAGCTGAGGAGCCAGTGTGCAGGCAGATAGGGGACCCTGAGGATGCCCCGTTATCTAAACATGGGGACATTGTTTTGGGGGGAATCTTCTCCTTCCACAACAACTGGAACATCCGACAGGAAACCTACATGCACAAACCCTTGCCGCTACAATGCACCAGGTAAATTAAACCATTAAGTGAGAACATTTGGGTTTAATGTTTTATCTGTGCATTGTTTGCAATGTAATATTTTCAACTGTCTGCTTCCAGTCTAAATTTCAGAGGTTTCCAGTTTGCCCAGGCTATGCTTTTTGCCATTGATGAGATTAATAACAGTTCAGACTTGCTACCAGGAATTTCTCTGGGTTATAAGCTCTATGATACTTGTGGCTCCATTGTCAGAAGCATACAAGTCGCACTTGCCTTGGTTAATGGTAATGAAAATGTTTCTGCACCCTATGGAGCACCATGCACTAAACCTGCACAAGTACAAGCCATAATAGGAGAAACCTCTTCTTCTCCCAGCAGGGCAATTGCAACTGTCATCGGACCATTTCATATCCCACTGGTGGGTATTATTGGTAAAATTTCATTTATATAGTTATGTTCAGAGCAAACGTGATCCATTTTACTGTACTGATATAATTTATTTTTCTCTTTAAGATCAGCTACTTTGCCACATGTGCTTGTCTCAGTGACAAAACAAAGTACCCATCCTTCCTCAGAACAATACCCAGTGACTACTACCAGAGTAGAGCCCTGGCCCACTTGGTAAAGCACTTTGGCTGGACCTGGGTTGGAACTATAAGAAGCAATGATGCTTATGGCAATGATGGCATGGCTACATTCATAGAAACTGCACAGCAGCTTGGCATATGTCTGGAGTATTCTCTATCTTTCTTTAGAACAGATCCTCTGGAGAAAATACAAAAGATAGTTGACATTATCAGAGCTTCAACCTCCAAGGTGATTGTTACATTCCTCTCTCCAAAGGATTTGACTGTTCTAATACATGAATTGTCCAACCAGAACTTGACTGGATACCAGTGGGTAGGTACTGAGGCCTGGATCTTTGATTCAAATACAGCAGCAATGGATAAGCATCATATCCTGGATGGTGCCATTGGCCTTTCCATCCCCAAAGCACATGTCACTGGAATGAGAGAGTTCATTTTGGATGTGAAGCCACTAAATTCATCTAGTAATGAAATGTTTACAGAGTTCTGGGAGGCATTATTTAGCTGTAAGTTCAGACAGTCAGAATCACCAGCAGAGGATCAGAGACAGTGTACTGGAGATGAAGACCTGGCTGAAGTCCGTAACAGCTTCACTGATATGTCTCTCATGCCTATCTTTAACAATGTCTATAAAGGAGTGTATGCAGTGGCTCATGCACTTCACAGTATTCTCCGATGTAATCAAACATGTGACATCAAGGTGCAGCTAGATCCATCCACGGTGAGCTTAACACCACATTAGATTTAACTTAAGTAACATTAACAAGTATGATAGTTAAATTCTGAAAAAATACCATTGTAACATGTTCTAGAGGCAATAAGCCTGCAAAATATTTGCCAATAAGTAACTTAATTGTGACTTTCTTTCTTAGATTTTACAGAGCATAAAAAATATTCGCTTCAAAACAAAGGAGGGAGATGAAGTTTACTTCAATGAAAATGGAGATCCAGCTGCAAAGTACGAGATTATAAACTGGCAGCCGAGA
>JASGAT010396775.1:0-16424 GCA_030220025.1 Chelon auratus
CTTGTGTGAGCGAATGGGTAGATGTGTCTATGACTGTGAAGCGCTTTGAGTACCAATAGGTAGAAAAGCGCTATATAAAAGCAAGGCCATTTACCATTTACCATCAGTCAAAAGGGCAAACAGGAAGAGCTACTAACAGCAGGGAGGCGAGGAGGAGCTGCCAACCATCGAACAGAGCTGACCTCTCCTGAATCATGCTCCTCATTTGGTCCACAGTTCACTCATTAGATGATCATGATGTTGCAGAAATGCTCATGTGTTTAAATGTTCAGGTGGGATGAGGATGTACACCGATCAGCCACAACATTAAACACTCCCACCCCATAGCAATGACACTCCTTGATGGCAGCAGGATGCACACACAAAAACAGTTTAGGAACAACTCAAAAAAACTTGAAGAACAGCACAAGGTGTTGACCTGGCCTCCAAATTCACTACATCCCAACGTGATCAAGTATCTGTGGGAGGATCCACTGAGGCCCCTTCCCTCAAAGGCCCCCCCTCTGTTGCCAGACACCACAGGACCCTCTTGTCTTTGCTGCTTTGCTTTGTGCACTTGTGTCGTTAAGCTGAACGCTCAATCGGAGTGATCTCTCTCGATTCAACATGGTAAAAAAGCTGCTGACAGGGGCCTGACTATTGGCAACGGTGCACACATACCCCCAAAAGTAGATTGGCAAACAGCTGGCCGTTAGCTTGGTGTGTCACAGAGACTAATTTGAACATACCTTGGCCAGCAAGTCTAAAAGATATATCACATACTTTCCGTGAGACTGATATGATAAGGAGGACTTGTGGTGGTGAAGACAAGACAAGTGTTTTGCAAAGTAAAGAAATGACTGTTGAGATTGATCTGTGTCCTTTAGGATTAAAACCTGATCAGGAACCGCTTGGTTATACTACTACATTTCCTCACCTTTTAGTCTCTGTGCTGTTCTGGCTCTTTAGCTGCTAAATGCACCTCTATGTGCATAAACTAGTCACCTGCTTTATCCATCTGCTGTTTGGTGCAGATGGATAAACAGGTGGACTGAAAAAAAAAAAAGTCTGACAGAGGCTGGCTGTGGGCCATAAACTCAGAACATTTGAGATGAAGAATCCTAACATACTGCGTAATGACCACAGTTTTGCTTGGTAATTCAGTGTTTGCTTAACACCTTATATCATTGTACTCAATGCAGTATTTCATTATTTTTCCATTGATTTGTAGGGGAGATGATGCACCTATAAACTTTATTAAAGAGTGTTTACTCTTGTTAAACCTGAGCCACGTGTTTCTTTGCCTTGTCTTGCGTCCAGCTTTTGAAAGTACTGCTTTAATTTACCATCGGTTATCCATCCTATTAAACTGTGGATTGTTTAAGCTGCCATGAAATGGCCAGGGGAGGGCAATTTGTTATTTCCTTTTAAAAACAGGAACCTAGTGAGCCTTACCCAGCCTGAAAAGCCCAGACTTTAGTTCGCACTGGTCTCAGCAAGCACCGCTCACTTTTTCTCTTTTTCGCATCAGTTCTCAGTTTTCATTGGGAGTATAATTAGTACACGCCTCCAAGTGCATGATGACTCATCAACATTTTTGTATAGTTTTCCAGGAAAGTACCTCAAATTAAATACAGAATACCCACAAAACTACATTCAGCACTACATACACACGCAAAAACACTTCAGGAACAACTAAAAAAAACATGAAGAACAGCACAAGGTGTTGACCTGGCCTCCAAATTCACTTGATCCCAAACTGATCAAGTATCTGTGGGATGATCCACAGAGGCCCCTCCCCTCATAGGTCCCCCACTAACAACATTCTGTTGATAGACACCACAGGACACTCTCAGAAGACCCATGTCCATTCTCTGATGAGTCACCACAAGGGAGACCTACACAATATTAGGAAGGTGGTCATAATGTTATGCCTGATTGGTGTACAGAACACAGACAAAAATGCAAAAAAGTTTAATTTAGGGGGATGTTTTTTTCTGGACACAATGATTGATTTTTACTGTTCTCACTCAAAACCCTGTCCACCACTACATGTTAAAACAAACAAGAGAGCTCTCCTGCGTGTAGTTTCCTCACATTGCATCAGGAAGTATGTCCTGTGGTATCATGCTCCCTTCGGGGGCTAACGAGGTGCTGAGAAACAAGGCAGCCATCCAGTTTACACCATGAACACGGATACTTTTTTATTTCTCATTGGCCATGTCTGCACTCCGTATTCCATATCAGCCCACGCAGAACCGTTCCACTTGGCGTCCTTCAAAGAATCCAGCGCCAGCAAACAACGCCTTGAGCCACGGTATTTATCATAATTGGAATTCATATCCAATTTTCTACCAGTTGTTTCATCTTTGTCACTTTTGTCCCTGGGTTAATTTTGCTTTACATTGATTCTCATCCTCCTGGGTGATTTGCAGCAATCTGTGTCTGATTACTCCCCCGTTTGATTGATGAGGTGCCGTGGCCTCCTACGCCTTTTGGTCCCTCAGCAAATATGATACAGGTGCTACTGGAAGACGTGAATTCACCTCGCGACATTTAAAACGTTTACCACTTGTCTCAGCGCCGTCAGAAATTCAAAGTCAGTGCCCGTGACCTGTGAAGTGCGTTTCATGCGGCCGACGGGGGCGTCTCAAAGGAGTCTTTCTGAGGTCAATGAATGTGAAACACAATCTCACTAATGCTTTGTGTTGCCTGTTTTTTTTTTTTTTTTTTTTTATGGAAGCATAACAAACGTAAATGTAATGAGGGGAATAGTTTTCATGGCGGATAACAAAGCTGTGAAACGTGAGCCCAAAGATACATGCTGCAGTTAATTGAAATGTGGTAGGTGGGAATGTAAAAGGTCCGCATCAAATATTTATGCCGTGAATTAGCCTCTTTTCAAATGTGAACGAGAACATTACATAAAATATGCATGAGAGGATAGGTCATTAAGAAGCGACATACACCGTTTTTGACACACTGGGAAAATACAGTGAAAGAGCCAAACGCAGCAAAACACATTAAAGGACACGGATTGTGCAAAAAAAAAAAAAAAAAGAATTGATAAATGAATTAAAATCTGACATGTAGAATGTGTTTTTATGTACACGATAGCTTGATGCCGTCTAACCTTCAAAACAGATTAACATCAAAGCTGATGAGCTTTCATTTACGCCCACCCACCAGTGATTTTCAGATACCAAACGGCTCTGACTAATACCAGAAAACCTGCCCCTCAAATTACTGACATCTGTGGAAAGCAAAGAAAAGGTTATCTCGGTAAAATTATAACCTTCATAAAGCCCAATGAGCCGTTCGGACCACACGGCTCGCTGGAAGGGGGGGGTTGAAATATGTCTTGCAGGAGCTGAGAGCAGGTGTTGTTTGTAAGTGCTTGGGAAATGAAAGCACTCCAAGTGGGTGCTTAGAAAAGACTGCAAGTGTATTCTTTATTGTCTAATGTTTAAATATTTGCATTTTCATTTTAAGAATATATAAAGGATAAACTAATAGGGAATTGCAACCCAATGCCAATCAACCCTGCTCCTAACAAGATAAAGACTGAAATCCATTTCACTTAAAAAGGGTTTTTGGAAAGGTTTTTACATCATCGATCACTCAATTTATATTTTATTGACTGTTTTAATCCACACTGACTTGGACCCGTATATGAGGCTTGTATTTTCCCAGGACCCGAGTCTGTTTTATTCCCCCAGTACGCTAAGTGAAGCTTACTTTGCTTTATTTAATTTATACAGCGCTTTAAAAACAAGACATTACAAAACGCTTTACATAAAACGCCCAGAAAATCAAATAAAAAGCAATAAAAAGTACAAACAAAACATAGGAGAATAGCGTAAGGCAATAAAACGTGTCATGAATCCACAACTCGAGCAAATCTAGCAGCGGCAGGCCAAGATAATGAACCAGGTACAATATGAAGCGTGTTAATCTAAGAAAAGGTCCATCTATGCAAATGAGTCTTTTAAAGTCCAGAGAGTCAACAGTCTTAATTTATTATTAGGAGGTCGATTACGCAAGGTCGGGGTCATCATTGCAAAGGCACGATCGCCTTAAGTTTTTTTAAATTCGAACAGGGAATAGAAGAAGGCCAAGATAAGAAGATCAGAGTGGGCTAGGAGTAGAGTATGGAGATGCAACTTGAGGGAAGGTTGTGTAGTGTCTTAAAGATGATCAGATGGATTTTAGATGTGACCCTACAGTTTATTGGGGGCTAGTGTAGAGATGGAAGAACTGGGACGATGTGGACACAGCATTTAGCTCCAGTAAGTCATCGAGCAGCTGTGTTCTGAACCAATTACTGGCGCTATAGGGTGGTCTGATTTAGACAGGTGTAGAGGGAACTGAAGTTATTTAGACCGGGGAAGATTAAAGTGTCCACAGAATCACACAAATCTCCTTCTGTCTATACGATACGAACTTGCTAACAGCACCTGCAATGACTGATCAGAGCTCTAAGTACTGATCTGTGAATCAAAAACAGTGCTGTCGTTTACTTGTGTCTCGTAGATTTAAAAATAATTTCAGCCAGCTGTTTGGATTAAACAAAATTGTAATTGCAAATACCAAAACAAAATACAAGATTAACCCAATAATAGTTAATACAGTGGTCGTAGCTTGTTTCCTAAGTATTTTTTTTACAATAATGGTATATGAAAGTGTAATACAAGTATATAGGTTGGTATATGCACATATACATGCATACATATTATTAAATATATACAGTATAGAATGTAATTAGTGAGTTTAGATGTGCCGGTAGGTGGATTTTGCTGTCTGGACAACCAAAGCCAGGCTCTACCATAACTTCTGTCTCTTGCGTGGTGCATTCACTGACATCAAGGACAAAAAAAAAAGAAAGTTCTACAACTACAGCAACAATGTCAAATAATAGAACACAGCAGAACTGCATATATAGTTCTATAGTAGTGTTTAATAGTACTTCAGATGAGATAATGTAGTCGGGATAAAGAAAAACAAAAGTGGTACATTTCCGAAGCCTTTTGCCGTTTGCTGCAATGACCCACTGGGCTCCTCACCTGTCTTCCATGTTGTTATTGTCACATGGCTAGTTGACTATTCAGTCCAACCCATCGTACACACATAATTTTTATTTCTCTATTACCCGTGCACTGGGAGAGCGTCACACTCCTAATTGTCCCACCTCAAACAATAGCACGGTAGGAACTAAAATTACTCTATACTAAGGGGGTCAGATAATAACAGAGATGACACACCTGTATATAAAGTGCAGGAGTGAATAAAGAAATAATTATGAAACAAATTTAATCCGGCAAAGTCCTAAAATAATACTGCACAACTAAATGCCTGACATAAATTATTATGATGAACATGTATCCTTAAGAAATTAGTGCTACTGTAACCTTAGTTATTGCACACATTGGTGTTGGATTGTTTTGAGTGCTTTCCAAATTGTCAAACTGTCCCTGCAAATTACTGAGGTGGAGAGGAATATCTAAGCACAATTTCATGCCATTACATCCAATGTCTTTATTTCTCTAAAAAAGACAATCTAACTCCATGATAGTGCCAGCAGCATTCATCCTCTTGGGCACCGTGAATACGTGCACTGAACATCCCTGCAGCCATGTCACCAGCTTGGCTCTAAAACAGTGACAAGCGTTGAACCGAGTATAATCTCCGCGCAGCCAAGTTCTGTTTGGGATGGTGCAAGTAAGATATAAAACAATGACTGACTGCTCAGCTGGCGTTAAGGTCACAGCAGCAACCCCAAGAGGCCCGGGTCGCTCTGATGTGAGCTGAAAGTCCTTTATTAAAGCACGAGGGACCGGTGTCTTTCAGTTGCCCTGACAAAGAGTCTCCAGGGTCCGGATGCAGAGGTTCCTCTAGCTTTAATAGACTTTTACCTTGAATCACAGCGCCACAGGTCACCTGGGACTGCCGACCACGGGGTCAGGGGCAATAAATGTAAGCTGAGCAATCGTCGGTTTATCTCTACAATCTGGTCTTCCCGTGGTGCACCCAGCAAATATACCAATGTTCTCAAAGGATTTAACATTGTAGTTAATCACATATTTATAACAGGGGTCTGCAGATGTGCTGACATTAAGTGGTAGAGGGGTCTTAAAGCTAACATGGATCCTCTTTGGCTCAGGTTTGTATGTAATGGTGACTTGACCTCATTGAGAGGTGACCCGGGTGTCATGACCTACAACATTTAGATTAAGCTTCTCAAACTCAGTTTTCCTTAAAGCCTTAATAGAAAACAATCAATGTCCACACTGAAGGAGATTCTACACATTCATCCAATTACTGTTAAACCACCGTGATAACTTTGTACGTGACGTTATGATGAAATAATATTCAGCACAGCTACAGCGCAGTTTATCATGAGATCAGATTTCAGCTAACGTATTGATCACTGGTAAATGTCACATTGTGCACGCCCCGAGTCCCAGAGGGTCTTTTTCATAGGCTATTGTGCAGCAACATTTGAGAAATCCATCACTGACATTGGCCTCTATAGACTGGAATGTAAAGCAGCCGCTACACTTGATGTGGTACAAACTGAGATAATAAGAGAATTCATGAGGAAGAAGATCCAAATATAATACAAAATTGTTAAGACTGAATGCCGATTTTTAGAGGTTAGACCAGTTTGCTACATGAAATAAATAAATAAGTGGTATAAAATGATCCAGAGACCTGTATGGACTCCATTTTGGCACAACGAAGCATTGTGTCCATTTAAGAGCTGGTATCAGGTTCACCAGATGGGTTTGACGTACAGATCAGCCTCAGCAGGGACACCTTCAAAGGCCAGGAAAACCCAAAGAAGACCGCCCAGGAAGAGTAAGCGGAAGTGAGCAAGGAACAAAAAGACTGGGCCTCTTTTATAGTTCCATCCATACATGATGAGAGGGTCTCAAGGAGGCTGGAGCACATCCAAGTTGACGCTGGGCAAGAGGCGGGGTGCACGATGGACAAGTCGCCAGCCCATCAGAGGGTCACAGAAGGACAAACAACCACTTGTCCTCACGTCTATAGATAATTTAGAATCGCCTCCAATTAACCTGAGGAGATCATGCAGAGTTACTCCACACAAAAAAGCCTCAGGTGGGTTTGAACCAAGAACCTTCTTGCTCTGAGGCAACAGTTCTAATCTAATAATTTATAATCTTTTAAACTGATTAAATGGTTTATTGTGACTCTGTCTTCTAAGGCGCTACCTTAGAGGAGAACTGTTCCAACTGTATGTGTACCTGAAATTAAATTTTAGATTTGCTGCAGTGCACGACCACGCCATTGAAGTGTTTTGCAGGTTCAAACTGCTTCCAAAAGAATCAACATAAATGTATTGAACTCTCCAGCTTTGGGTATGAATATATTTTAGCAGCGGCAGTAAATATTGAAAGACTTCCTGGTTTGATCAAGTATTTGTGGAGATATAGCTATAGCTGAGCATTTGTTTACAGCAACTGGATAAACTATGTGTTTTCTATAAAACTATTAAGACTGGAGTCCGTTGTGCTACGGGTGATTTCCTGTTGATTCTTGCCACTTACACTAAATGGCCAGTTGAGTAGTAGTTGTTAAAATGAAGACACTAACTTCATGAATGTTCAGTTTCTGTTGAAACACCAGCAGAAAAGTGGTCATCTTGGAAGATGCAGTTTGCGGTGCTGTTAAATTGGACTGAATTAAATGCTTTCTGTTACTTAGCCTAACGCACGCACTAAAACGGGATAGTTGAAAATAATAGAAACATGCGTCGGTGCATTATAATACAATATAATACTACAAACCACAGC
Organism: Chelon auratus; assembly: GCA_030220025.1. Classification (NCBI taxonomy): domain Eukaryota; kingdom Metazoa; phylum Chordata; class Actinopteri; order Mugiliformes; family Mugilidae; genus Chelon; species Chelon auratus. Next base: position 7,797 of record JASGAT010396775.1, read on the forward strand.
CTCCAAAATGAAAACACATCTGACTCAACAGCTCTCTGTTATTTCTCTTAAATGGCTAAATACCACTTAGTGCAGCACTGTCGAGAATGCATTAGTTGACGCTAGTGTACCTAATGAACTGGCAACTCCAATGAAGCTTGAGTTGAGCTGGGGTTTTCCACGTTTAATACTTTAGTTGGTACCATGCAACAGACGCTGCAGGAGCTCCACGTTTTAAAATGACTGATTAGTATGATTTAATGAATCAGTCAAGTAACTTGGTGTTTACTGACTCCCATCGAACTTAGATGCACTTCACATATCTAATGTACTCTTATTATGCAGCGACCGTAAGTGTAAAATGATTAGAAAATTAGTCAGTTAGCCTGATCATGTAGAGTTGATTGACTGCACATTTTAAATTATTTTCCTTAACCGTGGCGCATTTGTTAACATCTTAAAATCTTATTGGGCATCTTACTTTCTTACTTACTGGGATCATTATGTTGGATAGCTAGTTTCCTGGTAGCAGACCTTTTGTTGTTGACATCTTTCTGTGTCTCAGCACTGATTTGTTCTTTTCTGACCCTTTCTTTTGAGTCTGCTGGCCATTATTTTACAATATATGCATCGTTACACAGAAAAATATCAGAGGTATATTCAAGAGGTGCAGTCCTGTGCTGCAGGTCCTTTGTTAGAGGCATCTAAACCAGGACTGTGTGAACATGCCGGAGCATAAATCCTCCTCAAACCTTGCCATGAACAAGCTGAGGACCTATGAGACGTTTCCTAATTTTTCCATCCTTGTGACAGGAACGGGAACATATTCACAGGCACGTACAGGCTCAGCGGGCACATTGTGTCCTGTTAGACACTCTGTCTCCCCCAGAAAGTGGCTGTGCTTCAGTCGATGGCGTCCCGAGAGCTGGGATGAGACATGCTTTCTGTACCGGGAGAAAAGCCTTCCGACGCGGCGAAAAACAAGCCGAGCCTCTAATCAGTGATTACTGCGAGGCTGAGGGACACAGGCAGCAGAGACTCCCCGGTGTGTCTCAAAGCTCATCAAAGCAATCGCATACACAAAAGGTGCACAGACGAACGACCACACTCGTTTACTGGGTTTGCTTCAATGCAGACCCTCAGCTGAAAACCCCTCCACAACGCACAAAGACCAACCGTCAGCGTTACAATCAGAGCCAGCCAGAAACAAATATTTACTTACGTTTACCAGTAATTATGAAATGTATTTAATTCCTTTGCCATGAGGCATCTGGCACGGTGCTGTTTGTTTCTGCTTTGTTCCATGTTTACATGTGGAGCTCCAGTGATAAAATTAGCACATGCTCCTGACTGCAGGATGACTCATCAACATTTTAAAGTCTTGATGATGAAATACCATCAAGAATACCTATGAAAATGTTGGTCCAGATCGTAAACTGTACATAAAGGTGTGTCCCTACTTCCTCCCATTGGCCAATGTGAAGTCAGAAATTGATGGACACGGCCTGTGCAGTGGTGTTTGGTGACGGAGTCGCGATATTGATGTCTTGGCCAGACGTAGCTCGGCTGTTGACAGTCTTTGCTGCCGCTTGCGCCGTTAAATTTAATTTAATTTAATTTGCAAATTTAAGTTTGAGCTGTCAATCACATCATGACGTCACTTCCTGTTTTCATAGCGTCAAACAACCCCTTATCATATTGTTTCATGTTCAAGTGTATATTTCTAATAAGACCTACATACAGTAAAATTTATTTGACACGAGATGAGAGAAAATAATCCATCCTCACTTGATTCTGGGGAGAAAAAAAATTCTTTGTGATTAGCTGTAACTGTTAAAATGATGTATTAGTATGTCACATTGTTTGCGAGAAATGGTTTGTTTGAGTGTTAAATTGCTCAGTGCTCAAACCATACACTGTATAATAAACATGGACAACATGTCAACACTTTCTTGCACTGGACAAACTGATGCTATTTTCCCGGGGATGCTGGCGGCGCCATCTTGGGACTTCGCAGCCAGAGTCTGTGCAGCACGGTGACAATAACCTACCCACACTTGATGTCAGACTCACTTGCGTTTTCGTTGAATTAATACTACGCTCCGCTCTACTTCCACCAGTTACAAGGAAATGTTGGATTATACACTGTACTTACTGTTTATTTATTATTCTGTCTCTCTCACACTTTACGGAGTGGTTGGCATTGCAACTGGTAGTCGCCATTTTGTCACATCCAGTTTCTATAGCGTCAAATAACGAACTGAAATGAAACTTATCCAAAAAAAATTGACACTTGAATATGCATCAGTATTATATTAACTACCAGAAATGACAGAAATCATCCTTGAAAAAAAGTTGTCTGACGTGTATTTTAGTGTTTAGTTTGGTGCAAGTCCCATCCACTAATAGGCGGTTTAGACATTTGACGGCGTAGCTACGGTGACAGCGCAGAGCGTAAACTGTACACAGACCCTAGCGCCGTAGCCTGATGTGCACCTCCCCAGTAATGTAACTACACGAGAGCTGTCATCGGTCCACTTGGTAGTAGCGTGTTTCTGCTTTAGTATTTCCGGCAGCTTCTCCATCTCCGCAATTTTCGGATTGATTGTTTTGGATCAATAAAGATGGAACACATGAAGCAAAGGCTAACTTAGGAGGTTCGGACATACAAACATTTGTACAACACGTCAGTCACCATTGCTGAAAGTGAAGCAGGAAGTGTAAAGTGAAGTGGGAAGTAGAAATAAAAATGAACCTGACTGTAAAAACGCTAGTCAGCGATGCATCTTTTTTTGCCAGAGCGAGCCAGACTGATGAGTATAAACATCTCGCACCGCTATGTGCGTAGGCTACGGCAAGGAGATTATGACCTATACTGCAGCCAGCCACCAGGGGGAGCTCTATTTGCTTTGGCTTCACTTTTGAGGATCAGTTCCACCGTCCATCTTTATACAGTCCGTGGTTTAAAATTTTGGCTGCAATAGTGACGTCACGGTGGCTTTGTCCATAGTATACATACAGTCCGTGAGTCAACCTTTGTAGCTCCTACATTTACAAATATCAAACATGCATGGTAGTACACGCAGTTAGAACAAAAATTGACAAAATCTGTCAACAAGACAAAACAGCTGCCAGCTGTAAATGTCAGATTCAGAGAGTAGCAACACTGCACCCTTCATTCATAAAATCACTACTGCTGTAGCTCTAGTCGAGGCTGAGCTCGTTTTAACTGCTTTATATTCTGGTACAATAATATAATCTATAATGAAACAGTAAAAAACTAAGGTTGAAGCCACATTTCAAGTCACCGCAGCAACAGAAAATACTACTGGCATTTAAGGGGCTCATTCTGTATTCATTCAGCTGTAGTGTATAAACACGTTCTTATGCACGGCTCTAAAGAAGTCGCTGCTGCTGCTGCCTGAAATAAATTTCACACGAGTGGCCACTGAGGCAGAACAGTCAGAGATCATCATTGCCAGCCCAACGCGGCGGCCACCTCCAGTAATGTGTCTTCGACTGATGCCCATTCAGCAATGTCCCCGCTGAGGTTACGACCATGAAAGCACCCTTGAGTCAGACCCTGACCTGCCGGGTCAACAGCTGAACGATTACGCATCCCCGAAAAGGCGTGCAGTGAATTCTGATCAGGCAGAAGCATAGTCTATCCTTCACTCCTTCACTCCCAAAAGTGAAAATAGCCGGTCGTTCGACACACATAAGGGACGTTGAGTCATTTTTGTCTTTCCTGGTTTTAGTCGATGAAAAGTCGCTGCATTTTTAACAACTTTTAAATATTACATTTAGTCAAACTGCAACTACAAACAATAATTTTGGCAGCTATTTTATATGTCGTCTTTAGACAAAATTGGCTTATACATTGATCAAGCATAACATTATGACCACCTTCCTAATATTGTGTAGGTCTCCCTTGTGCCTCCAAAACAGTAGTCAGAGAATGGACATGGGCCTTCTGAGGGTGTCCTGTGGCCTTTGGGTCCTATGGGTTGAGGGGACTGGCCTCTGTGGATCATCCCACAGATACTTGATCAGCTTGGGATCTAGTAAATTTAGTTGTTCCTAAAGTGTTTTTGTGTGTGTGTCTGTGTCAGGCTGCATCCTGCTGGGGATGGCTGCTGCCATCAAGGAGTGTCATTGCTATGGGGTGGGGGTGCCTGGTCTGGTCTAGGTGGGTGCTACATGTCTAAGTAACATCCCAATGAATGGCAGGTCCAAAAGTTTCCCAGCAGAACAGTGATTTGCCACAAGATGGTCAATGTTATTCACTTCTCCTGCCAGTGGTCATAATGTTGTGGCTAATCATTGTATGTAAAAAAAAAAATAATAAAAAAATAAATAAATGAAAACCCTTAAAGGTGAACACATTTTGAAGCAAAATAAATCTTAAACAATAAATTGCAGACTTGCCACTTGAATGGTTTACTGGATTACTTTGTATTTGGACTCATTCTACATTTATGGACGATATATTTTGCTAAATGCTTCCATTATACACTGTCCTGTACACTGTCTAAATATGTGTCAGTAAAAGGTCAGCAGAGGGCAATAGAAGGTAATAACCTCACATAGTAAGTCAGTACTTAGATGAGAGTTATTTACTTTCATAGTTGTTCATAGGGACAGAATTTAACTGCAACATCAACTTGTTAAAACACCTGCACTGGTAGCAAAACTAAAATAAACTCATAACACCAGATGGATCAGCCTGGCACTCTCTGATAACACCACAGCAGCGTTAAAATAAACCACATACTGTCACACCTGCAGAAACACGTCCCAGAAACGGCAGCAACAAATCAGCACTCATGTGCGACGAGAGACAAATAATGAACGCAGTTTACCTGCAACGACTGAGCAACTGTCATACATTTAAAAAAAAATATATATATACAAATATGTAGTCTAATTTATGCATTTGGTTTGAGAATTCAAAACGATGCTCTGATGGAAGATTTATCTCCGTACTGTTTGTCATGCACATGCAGGGCCTGCAGGAAACCGTTCATCTTGGGGAATATGTCACTGCAGCTTAGCATGATGACATAAAGACCACATCTGAGACAAGTAGCTGCTGGCAGGTTGGCTCGTGGCTGAATTAGCATCCACGTCTGACTGCTTAATCTCCGACCATTTTTGAATTAGTCGCGGGGGGGTTGTCTTTTTTCTTTTTTTCTTTCTTTCCATCAGACGGTTGGAGAGTGAGTGGAGCTGAGGCAGGCGGGCGGGTGACGCCAAGGCAGACAGCTAGCGACCCATGATGGCACCCACCCGTCACTCAAAGCGGCCGTGGCCTTAATTATGCATAGCTTTAAGCCTTAATGTCATTTAAATAGGTGAGTTATAAAATTCCCCCCTGTGCAGTGAAAAAAGGTCCGCTTGGATTTCAGCATGGGGCGTTTCGACTAATACGGGGAAAAGAAACAGCTCTGAACGCTATCAGACCGTCCTTCAACCAATCAGAGGCGATTATTGAAAACAAAATCCACAGCGCTTGGGTGGCTTGAATGACTACTTTGCTGTTATTCCTCTGTCCATTACTGCAAAAAGCCCGTCCAAACTCTGTGGCAGATCTTTGCCAGTGAATAATCAGTTCCTAACAGATGGATCCCAGACCAACTTTCCTCCACAAACAGGTTTGTGGGCTAGGGAAATCTGGCTACAAATCAGCTACAGAGCCCAAGATATTTATTTACTTATTGTAGCAGCCTGTTAAAATTTTTATTTAATATAAGATAAGATAGTTTTTATTGTCAATGTATGGTTACACATACAATGGACAATGCTACAACTGAAGGGGTTTCGCGCAAATATTCATTCATCTTCTGTAATCGCTTGTCCTCTGGAGGGTCCAGGGGTGAGGGGGGATGGAGCCTAACCCAGCTGTCATCGGGTGAGAGGCCGGGTACACCCTGGACAGGCCTCCAGTCTATCTCAGGGCTAACACAGAGAGACAGACAACCATTCACACTCACACCTACGGCCAATCTAGAATCACCAATGAACCTAACCTGCATGTCATTGGATGGTGGGAGGAAGCTTGAGTACCTGGAGAGAACCCACGCAGACACAGGGAGAACATGCAAACTACACACAGGATTCGAACCCAGAACCTTCTTGCTGTGTGCCCCTTTACACACATAACAAGAATGAAAAACACTTAAATAAAAGACAGAAGAAATAAGTAAAAATGAATGAACAAGCAATCAGTATTAGGAAACAAGTTAAGTATGTTGCATATGCAAATTTTGGATACTGCCTGTGAAATTGCACATGTTGATTGCAGGTTGGGGGGCATTAGTGTCTCCTATGGAAGTTGAACATCCTGATAGCTTATGGATAAAACCAGTTTCTGGGTCTGGTTTTTAAGCTCCTGTATATCCTTCTGGGGTGCAGCAGGCTGAGCACGTGGTCTCTAGGATGGAGGTGGTTACAGATGACTTTCCTAGTCCTTGTAATACACTCCTGGTGGTGGAACTTTAGAAGGTCCTCTTTTCCTCTCCAGTTTTTTTTCCAGTATTCTCAGGAAAACCAAGTCACTGCTGAGCCATTTGAGGATCTGCACTGGCTTCACTTTTCAGCCGCGGAGTTTGCTGCTTGGTTTCCATCGTCCCTCGAAGTTGTGCATTTGAGAGCAACTGCGACACCTGGCTCCAAAACCTGCAGCTGCATCAGTCTCGTGAGGCATTTATTCTATAATATGCTTGCATGAAGTCAGAGCAAATTGGTAAGAAATCTGACAGGCGATCCTGCACAATGCCCTTAGCCCTGAGGAGCTTTAAAGCCTGGGTGAAGCTACTGTGCGATTAACCAGTCGCTTCTTTTCCAAACGAACCCGGTGAAGTCTTTATCCGTAGTCTTTCCTCGTGGAATACATTAAAAAAAAAAAAAACAGTAATCAGCCCACTGGTACTCGTTGTAGCAGAACGCCGCAAAGCAGATGCCAACCAAAGGTGTGATTTCTATTTTACTGGAAGACTTTCAAACTATGTTTATTATTATTATTTTTTTTAATATTACAAGAGAAATGAGAAAGACCGAGGATAAACTTGTTGGTTTTGCTAAACCTGCCCTATCTCTAAACTCATGCATCGTATGAAACGGCCATCAACGGGGCTGCACTAATCTTTTTTTCTATGCAGCTTTGCTATTTTTTGAATTCTTCAAACTGCATAATGATGGAATCCTGCACAGGGGTCGTCAGTTTCTGAGGCTATCTGACACAATTCATGGCAATACAGCTCGGTGGTGAAGTCCATCTGCAACAGTTTAGCTTGTTAAACATCTAGCCTGGTGCTCAGCGTAACAGGCAGCCGCAGAACGCCGGAGAACAAGCAGCCAGGACAGGCTGGCAGCTACATAATCAGCCTGTGCCACCTCCAAGTAGGAGTCTATTTGGAAAAAAAAGAGAGAGAGAGAGAGAGAGACGGCATCCTCTTCTGTTGTTTTTCCAGTGAACTGAAGAGTGGGCTCCATCAGAGCGCTGCCAGGGAAAAACAGAAAGGGCCCAAGAGAAAATGTGAGCGATAAAGCGCTGGCACAGATGCAGTAGGCTGAGACTGTGGCTCCAAAAGCAGGGAGGGTCGGCTGCTTTCACTGGCATCGCACTCACATTTGCCATCCTTCGAAATTATACAGTGGTGATCTGCAATAGTTTTGAATTAGGGGGGTTTACTCTGAATGTGTGGCTGCAAAAATAATAATTATAAAAATAATAATCCTTTTGCTCGTCCTGCAGAGCTCCAAGTCCAAGCAGATTTTCCCAAGCTCCTGTAATCATTCGAAGCAGGAGGTAGAAACAGACCGAACCCAGATCTGATCAGTAAACATGACGGGAGAGAACTGAAGATGCACTTTTAATGCAGCGTTAAACATTTTAAAATAGATTTTGTGATCAGACGTGTTTATTAGGAAAAACAGGAAAAAAGCATGCTGTGAACGTTACTCAGGATACATGATTATTTAATATAAAGTCAATTGATATAAATGAATGATGTTCAAGAGTGAAAAATATGCAGGAAGTAATCATTCACAAACATTTTTTCACATTTTATATTGTGGATATAAACTGGAAGCTCAGCCTGAAAAGCTCTGTCTGCTCTGACTGGTCAGCATTGCGAGTCTGAGAAGGCATCGTTCACTTTTTTTTTTTTTTTGGCATCAGTTCTCTCAATTTCATTGGCCGTATAATTAGTACACGCCCCCAAGTGCATGATGACTAATTTTTGTATCATTTTCCAGGAAATGACTTGAAGTTAAATCCAGAGTATCCGTACGTTCTTTGCCAGTGCTGGGAACAGATACTGATGTATAGGTGACGTACACGGATCAGCCACAACATTAAAACCACTGATAGTAGAAGTAAATTACATTGACCATATTGTGATGATTCAATGTTCTGCAGGGAAACTTCTGGACCTGGCATTCATTGGTGAGGATGTTACTTAGACATGTAGCACCCACCTAGACCAGACCAGGCACCCCCACCCCATAGCAATGACACTCCTTGATGGCAGCAGCCATCCCCAGCAGGATGCAGCCTGACACAGGCACACACACAAAAACACTTTAGGAACAACTAAAAAAAACATGAAGAACAGCACAAGGTGTTGACCTGGCCACCAAATTCAC